>CM056720.1:87948160-88102888 GCA_029844215.1 Przewalskia tangutica | reverse complement strand
GGATATGGTTTAAAGGAGAATTATATTCTTAAATGAATAAGACTATAACTCTGAAACACTTTCTAAAATGAGAAACTTGAACATTGGAAATTAGGCAGAACTTGATCATTGGAAAAGAATGTTGCTACTTGATTTTACAAAGAGAAGTAGTGATTTACTTTAAAAGGATAGTCACTCTTTATTTTATACTCGTGTATTGTGCCTTATATGGCATTGGTTAATCAGCATTATCTTTTAAAGAGTTAATGTATGTAACTGAGATAAACTGAGACTTGTTGGCATATAGTAGAAAGTACACTTGTGTGTATAACTTGATTGTGTTGGTTTGGCGATAGCACAGTAATACTTCTTGTTGATTGATAAGTAAACCATGCTCTTTAGGATGCTTTACGTATGTGTTAGTATCTTGTGTGATGTTGTGTAAGGGGTTTCCAGCTTTGTTTATTGCTTATAACAGCCGCTGATAAAGGCACATTGTGTTAGTATTTTACATAACTCAAATCCTCTTGAGATGATTCGAGGGGAGTTAAAGCATTTGCCCTCCAGAGTCTTGGGAGGTAGACTTCGAGGCGGGTCTGATGGACTATGATTCGAAAATACACTCGTATTCGGGTCAGGGCTATCTTGGAGCTCACGAGAGTTCGAGGTTAGTATCACGTCACTTTCGCATGGCATGCGGTCCGTGTGTCACGGACTACTGCCCGAAGTCGGGGCGATGCTTAGGGAGTAGCGCTACCCTCGATCACGGGAAATACCTATAAATGCGCGGGCAGTGTATGAGGAATTGGCCTATCTTGCGGCTGCCCGGGAGTTCGAGGGTTGAGGCAGCGTGCGCATCCGAGTCCTGCGGGCAAGTGGCGGCTTTGATCATGTGGCCAGTCTAAATGAGATCTGTGCCAATGCTGATTCGCTGACACTTGGTATTGAAATGCTGTAGGTTTTACTAGTAATCGGCTATGCCTTACGTACCCTTACCCATCACAGTTTTATTATGACAGGTGGGACACGGGTGTTGCGTGTGTGTTCATGGTGCTTTTATATCATATTTCAGAATGCGGCGGTGAGGAGAGAAGGTATTCCAGGCGTGACGTTGAGTGTTGTGGGCTGAGACCCGTTGTTATACTTGAGTGATGACTTGAGGCGTGAGTCACGACTTGGCAACATATGTTGCTTTGTATGTAAAGCTGGCATAGATTTGGTTATCATACTCCCATGTCTCACCGCACTTTATAGTGTTGCTATGAATTTCACATTCTGATAGGTATTTTCCAGTTTCACACTACTCGGTACATGTTGTGTAAACCTCGTGCCGAAGTGCGATTAAATCATGCCTGTGAGTTTGAGTACGATGCGTTGATCCAGCTCTGGGAGTCGCGATTTGAGCGTTTAGGAAGCTCCGTTTCTCGGAGGCTTACTCGATGGTATAGTCCCTGTAAGTCGTAAATGTTCGTTCGAGAGTTTAGCGGGAGCTATGTCGCCCGTTGTTATCATATCATTCGTTAGAGTGCATGAATGCTTGTTGTGGGGCGAGGGTTTGTGCAAAAGGAATTAAAGCGTATTCGCATGTTGAAAAAGTTGCTATTTATATTTTCTTGAAAGGCTAACACGTTTTAATAGTTGCTTTAATGCTTGCTTATTTCAACATCTTTATTACTAGTTTTGTTATTGTGCTGTTCACTGTTCAGATTACCACTCTGATCTTGTATGTCTACTTGGAATTGGGTAAAGCACGATCCTGAACGCCGAGGTTGGAGTCGTGAACATAAGAGGCACCGATCAGCGATCCCGAGGGTGAGTCGTGACAATAGTAATGTCTGATGGTATAGTGATACTGATGGAGTACAGTGATCTGAGTCACAAATTGACTCTTTATTTTTTTTTTTATGGCGCGGTAGGATCTGGTATTTGAGTTTTCTTACTTTCCACCTGTCATTTCTTTTCACGGCTGACTGATCTTGTGTCTTTTGTACTTTATGTTTACCCATACTTGAGTACACTTGTTATGCCCGACCCAGCCAGAGATGCGTTCATGCACGCCAGTATACTCTGAGTCTGTGATTTGTGGATCCATGAAACTTAGGATCACCCACGTCTTGTTGAGATGGCTCTCTTTATTCGAACTTGTCATGTCTTGAGTACGAGGTCTTTGGTGAAAGTAGACTTGTGTATATTCAAAGATGCGAAAGTGAGCCTTGTTAAAGTCGTAGTTTCTTGTCGAAACTCTTAGGAGTGCGTATGTTCGTATGTGGGTTGGAGCTTTGCGTGAGTTATGCAGTTGTAGTTCACTGGATTGTTTTATATATAATGGCGGTCTTGTCGCCTTTGCTATTTTACTTTTAAAGAAAAAATTATGAGTTTTCTTAACTCACTGTTACATGCGATGTATGGGTAGAAGAGCGCGGGTAGGCACTGATCGCGATCCTGGGTTCGGGCGTGACATATAAATTCAAGGAATAAATCATTTCGCTCACATACCACATTTAATATACTGTAGAATGCACCCAAAACAAAGTCACGCCTCAACTTATATGGCATTCAGCTTGGACAAGATCAAAGTACATTACTCAGTAAACAAGGTGATATCGACTGAAGTCTAAGGACTTTTATCTCCCACACTATGACATTATGTATATATAACAAAACAAGACATCAAGGCAAGATACCAATACTTCATAAGATCCACGATCCATCGCGTCGCCATAACTCGTAGCAGTCGGTACATACTACGCCCCTAAGGATACGATGCAGACTACATGCCGACGATCGCATATCATCGATATCCCAATTTCACGATCTTTAGTCGAGTGAATTTAAAGAGCTTGCGTTATAATATTAATTCTCACATCATTAATAAACATGTAACCTCTGCGATGCATTTATGAATATTATAAACAATCAATTAATAATTCAACAAACGAAATGCCATAATATTAATCATCATTAATATAAATACGAACGTGTATAAAAGATATCATATCTTAATACAAACTGCTAACATACATATACTTTCAGCCTTTCATTCACGCCACCTATTTTGAAAGAGAGATGAGGAACAACAAGAAAATGACGTTGAGAGAGAGAAAGGGGGACCATGAGGTTGAGCAAGGCAAGGAAAGACATCAACTTAAATACCCTCTTACTAGTTAAAGAGAATAAGGGTTCTTCAAGATTGTGACACTTTTGGTGGTGGTTGTGAACTATGACATCTCACATCCTCATGCAACTTGGAAGAAAGAAGAGAAAGATAAAAATAAAAGTCAACTTCCGTCTAGGGTAGAGTATGAAAACATTTTATATATCCTTGGCTTTCTGTAGATTTTATAGATGACTCTTTCCCATTTTAAGTTATATTATAGGTCTGAAGCATTTACAATACTTAACCTTAATTACTACTTATAACTATGGGTTCTTCTTTGGTTGCCCTTGCGACCATAGATTATAATGGGAGAGAAAACGTACTTTCTACTTTTGGACATTTATCCTGTTGAAGATGGAATTCAAAAAATTTAAATTTGATATTTTTACACATGAGGCGTTACACAATTCAACGGATCAAACTATTCATCACATCCCTATAGTTTATAAGAAAATTCCAACTGCTAAGCACATGTATATTTATTGTAGAAAACTCACACTATTTACATAAGATACTAGTTTTTCCTAGATCGGCATCTCTATATCATATTGTTGTCAACTATAATGCCCAAAACATTAGTATTCCTATGGCTCGTTAGAAGAAATAAAGAAAGACTTTTGAAATACGCTACCCAAAACAAGTTTTAGATATTTGTGTGAATATGTAAATAAATCATCTCATAAAGCTTAAATTGTTTCTAACTATAAAACGTATCAATCTTTTAAAATAAAATAATAAGAAAAGTAACACAATGTACAGAGAGTACTACTTATTTAATATGATTTCTTGGTTGCCTAAAAACTCATTTACCTAAACAAGGACAAGGATAAATTTGGAAGGAAAAATATATACCTTCTACATTATGTAATTTTTAATTAATTTTAGACTAAATATAAAAGTTAAAACTCAGCGAGGCGTTTGCACGGGTTCGTACGCATGAATTTGAAATTTATGTTTGAAACGACATAGGCGATCAAATCAAGTATGATATGTGTTACACCCAAGAATTTCAGGACATATATATAAGAATGTACGTAAGGAAGCAGAACTTGAAAATTTGAACGAAAGAAAGAATTGTTTTCCAAAGGAAAAGTCTTCCGAACACTGGGAAGGAAAAAATATTCGTTAATGAGAATTGGGCTCCAGTTGGTTATCTAAGACTTCAAGAGTTTATCTGAATTATGAAATTTTATTTTGAGTTGACACGCGGGGCCCAGAAATTTTACGCTTTGTGGGGCCACGAGGTTTCGATATTTTGACCAATTTTGGAAATTTGGAAACAATGTTATGGACCAATGGGAGGCAGACGTGTCACCTCCATAGTCATATCGACGAAAAGATGAGTAAATAATAGCCAAATTGGCTTGAAAAAATTGACCAAGTCAAAGGAAAAAGTTGAGCTTGATATTGTTGACCAATCTTAGCCACACATTTGTGATGATCCTAGCCTCGAGGGTATTATATATTACTACTACTACTACTACTAGCAAGACAATCCACACTAGAAAAAATCAAATGTTGGAAGAGCTTAGTGAAGCTCTCACGCATGAAGAAAAGAGAGACATTTTTGCAATCTTGCTTCACAAATCCCAATATTCAAACCTACGATCCCTGAGGTATTCTAAGGATATCCCAATACAAAATCCCGGAAAAACTACGTTATTACGTTAGTCGTAACATGAAAACCTAAGGGGTTCTTGTGGTTGGAGTTGGAACTTGAAGAGTAGTTCTTCATAAGCTTAAGGGTTGCTTGGAGTGGATTGAACTTGAAGAGGAGCTAAAGTTGCTAAGGATCGACTTTGAAGCTCTGGATTAGATTTGGGCTTATTGAGGTAATAATCTTCGCCTTACTATCAGAATCAAGATTACATATTGTATTAGTTGATAGATGAGCATGTGATATATAGAATGAAGTTTGAAAAGATTCGGATCATGTCGATACGTTAAAAACCGAAAATGGGCATGTTAGCCATTTATGTCAGAATCAATTTGGTCGATAGTTACAACCAGTCACATGTTAAGAAAGAAAGGATTTATAGTTGTTATAATTGTTATAGAGTATATAACATATTAGAATAACAACTTGGATTGGAAAGGAATTGAAAGGAAATTGATATTGTAGTGATACATTGTAGCCGAATATGGTTTTGGATTAATGGACAATTTTATATTGATTGTGGGTAGAATTTTACGTCCTAGACGTGTAATCCCCTTTGATTAACTGATTGTTGAGCCTTAAATGTGGCATTTGGTTATTGATTTTCGAGCCTTGAAAAAGGTGGAAAAGTACGTAGAAACAAAGTAAGTGCTGCCCGATTTTCCATAGAATAAGAGTCCTTATACTTAGTAATATTCTACGTTGAAAGCTAGTAGTTGATGGGCGTATTATGGTCATTATAGGTTGACATTCTACGTGCGGCGTATTCTACTTGGCAAGTGGTTTAAGTCGAAGAGGTATGTGGAACTTTCCCTATCTTCTTGAGCATGAGTTTTATAAATGTATAGTACGGTGGACGTATATGTTTAAAATGAATTCGATTTCATTTTGGTATCCTTTGCCTTGATTTCGAAAAGTGAGGTAACTTAGCTTTTAAAAGTATATGTGACTTGAGGTTACATGGAAAGATTACTAAACTTGAAAAGTATAGAATACTTGATTTGGAAAAATATTGATTACTTGTTTTCTAAAGTTAAGAGATTTGAAGTATCTTGAAAGTATATGATACTTGGTTTTAAAAGTATAAGTCTCTTGGTTTCAAAAAGAATGTAATTGTCTAAAACATAAAGAGTTATAACGGCTTTATGGAAGTTAGTTATAACGACTTTATGGAAGGTTAAGAGAGTGTCTACTTGATTTATAGGCACGAGTTGCCTAGGTTGTGAAAGTAGAAGTTACTTGGTTTTAAAGACTTGAAATGAATTTCTAAAGGTGTAGTAACTTGATTTGAAAAATAGACATGTCTTGATACTACGGGTGTTAGTATCTTGGGGTTTTTATATAAAAGAGTTCTTTTTAAAGGAACGGAAGTACGTAGTACTTTGGGTTAAACTCCCGGATTTTATGTGACATGATAGTGCCTTAAGTTTAAATAAAATGAGAGTGCATGTTAATTAAGTCTAATAAGAAGTTATGGGATTTATTAACTTGCTTATGATATTTATGATAAGCCGGTGGTGCTTATGTTATGTATGATAGCCGGTTATGCTAGTGTTATGTTATTCTTGCGGGGTAAACCCCCGGGTTACTACTTATTCCATGGATTTGCTACCCATGATGCGAGTGCGGCGTATATACTCATCATGGTCCACAGTTCTATGCGGATGAAATAGTCTTACGCGGGTGAAATAGTCTCACGCGAGCAAATTGCTCCATCATGGTCCACAGGACCTACGGGGTGAAATAGTCCCGGGAGTAGGATTGCTTAATCATACTACGAAGGTGGCCTAATTTGATCATGAGCTTCCTATTTTTATGCGAAAAAGTATACTCTTGTTTACTCATTATTAGTAAGACACGATGTCTTGTTATTTTTCGTCATCATACATGTCTCCACTTTATTTTAGACTATATGATTTCATTTCAAGATTTCAATTTCACATACTTGGCACATAGTTGTAACCGACTTTCCTGGTCTGCGTTAAATCTCATGCAAAGTTGAGATATATAGCTTACGATCCTCACTCTTAGGATCATCAAGCTCCATTACTCGGAGGCTTATCTTTAGTTCAGATCCCCGGTATTGCCGGTTGTTGTACATTGTGGTATGGCGGCCTGTCGTCACGCTTGTTATGTAAAAATTCTGAGGTATGTAGTCATATCTCGTGGGTCGGTTTGTAAAAAAAAAAAAGCTACTTTTGGCTTTGTATATATATATATATATATGTCTGCGAGGTAGACTTATCACCTAACATGTTATTTATTTCTTGTCGAGTTTATGTATGTTTTGATTTTCTCCGATGTGTACCGTAAGGGTGCTGGTAGGGCACTAGTCGCGGGCCGGGTTGGAGTCGTGACAAAAGTGGTATCGAGCGGTTAGTCCTCTGAGTGTCTACATACCGTGTGTCAGTAGAGTCTCGTTATGGTGTGTTGTGCACTACATCTATAACCGGGAGTCGCAGGACATTTAGGATTGATTTCCATTCTTCTCACTCTGAGATCGTGCGATAGAATTTGTGTTGTTAGGGTCATCTCTCCAACGAGTTATGTTGATCGCATTTCTGAGAAAGCGTGATGACCCAGGAAGGATTATGTGGATTGCGTATCCAGGTTGGTAATAATTGTAGTGTAGTTGATATTATGACATACAACTATACAGAGTTATGTATGAGGGTCAGACGCGTGTTTCCTAGAATGATTTTAGATTACAAGAATTGGTAAGGACTAAATAGATCTGGAAAGGTATAAAGCAGTTTAATGAATTCTCATCAAAGTTTGCATGCTAATTTGAGAAATTAGGAGATGATGGTCATTCGGTAGGTAATGAACCCTTAAGAAGTTATGATTAAGGGACTTAATGGAAGTCTATATTAATAGATTAAGCTACGTAGTATGCTTAAGAGAATTGTACGGATGAGATCCGTATGGAGTAAGTATGGTTGTTATGATTAAGAAAACACGATTAAGAGCTTATGAAAAGCTATCTTACCCGTATGCGGGGAAGGATTATGTAGGCTTGGGGCATGGAAATTGTGAGCCTTAGAAACGTTGATAACCGAGACCTTAGGTATATAAGGCCTTCTCGGCAATAAGATTTAATTCAGACTAAGGGTAAGAGTTAAGTGCGACGGTGGGTCGGGTTGAGGACCTATTACGGGTCGCCCCATAACCTAAAATGGATTGGGATTAGTTGGTAATAGTCCTGCTACGTGACAGGGTCACGAGGATGCAAAGCCCAAGTCTAGTTAAATTATTTTACGGGTTCGTGGACGCGTTCCATCGGAACCAAGTTGTGAGGGCCGGAAATGGCATTAAATTGTTCGATGTTAGTAACTCCAAGGATTGGAGGCCAGAATTAGTATGGAAGTTATGACGATACTAGTATAAGTTTAGAAATACGGAAAGAGTACAACCGATGAAGAGAGCAAACAAGTGTAGAGGAACAGAGCACGAATCCATAATGTCACGACCGAACCGGGCAGTGGAGTGCCTACCGGGCACCCTAGTGATACAACATCGAGAGAAAATCAGCGGAAATAAAAACATGAACATGAATTAAGAGAAAAGATAAATAAACAAAGCCAAAGCGATTTCATCATATGTACATAAATACACGACAGCTTATCCTTTTTACAATCCACCTTACACATTACTCTGGACTCTAAGATTTTTATAAAGAATGACGGACAGGGCCGCCATACCACGAATGTATAAGAATCTACTGCACTGTGGTAACATACCAAAAGATAAGCCTCCAAAGGAACGGAGCTTCCCAACACGAAATGTGATCCTATGCGGGGATCGGCGATCGATGTACCTTTTACTCGCGCAGATTTAACGCACCGGCCGAGGAGTCAATCTAACAGTACCAAGTATGTGAAATCGTAAAATCGTAAATGAAATCATAATAGTCTATATAAAGCATGAGACATGATGATAACAAACTACGATTCACAACATAAAGCGAGCCATGTCAAGTCGTGGACTCACGCCAAAGTCATCCTCGTACGTGGAACTTCTTCCTCAGCTGCATCTAGGTACAAATCATGTGATACGATAATGGTCTCGGCCCATCTTATGGACCCAATATAAACGTGTGGAATACATTCCCTGCTCATCCTACGAACCTAGTCGAAATGAAATACATTCGGATGAACCATAGTGAGTGAAATACATTCCGGATGAACCTAATCAAGTGAAATACATTCGGATGAACCTAATCAAGTGAAATACATTCGGATGAACCGTAATCAAGTGAAATACATTCGGATGAACCGTAATCAAGTGACATACATTCCGGATGAGCCGTGTCAAGTGAATACATTCGGATGAACCGTAGTCGAGTAGAACACGATCTTGCACAACAAGGCTATCACGCGTAACATGGTAAAGTTTCATAACAACAAGCATAAGCAAGTTACACACAACTCAAGGTACTTTCATTTTATGTCAAAGTCCGGATTTTAACCCTAAAGTACTACGTACGTTAAATTCCTTTTAAAAATCTATTTCTTTACTTAAGGTCACCTGATACGTAGTATAAAAATAGAGTGACTAACATTGTTAAGTAAACCAAAATGCTTTCCTTTGTAAAATCAAGTAACAACCTTATTTTCCAAACGTTCAAGTTTGCCTAATTTCAAAAGCTCAAGTTTCTCATTTTAGAAAAGGTTTCGTAGTTCATAGTTTTAAATCCTTTAAACATAATTCTCCTTTAAACGTTTTGAGAAACATATGTCTTATATGTGAGTAGGTTATTCTTGTTGTAATTAATCTTATTAAGCAGCCATGATCTAGGAAATGTAATATCATTTTGTCTTATCTTAGCTTCTATGCAGATGGAGGTTTCTACTGGTTTTAATACCATACTTCATTATTCAATACATTTTCCTTTATTTACGCCGCAGTTGGTTTGTCGATACTCATTCGATTTCAAATCAAGAAACATTATTCCTCTTAAAACCAAGTACTCATTACTCACGAATGAGTTTTCACACTTTAACAAAATTCATATTAATACCATTAAGTCAAGTCTCTTATCTTCTAAAAATCAGTAAACCATTCTTTTTATCACTCTTAAGACGTTATACCTAACTTCCCATAAAGCTAGTACAACTCTTATGTTTTCAAAGCCAAGTATTACTACACATCAAACTGTTATAAGTCAAATCGCTTACCCTTTGAAACCACAAGGCATTTTCTTACCTACATAAAGTCGTTATAACTAACTACCCATAAAGCCGTTATAACACTTTATGTTTCAAACCAATCAAATACATTAAACACATGTACGCTCATCGCACTACATAGTTATACACATATCATGCTAGAACGGATAGGAAGAGGTTCACATACCTCGCGACGACATTACTAATAGCAAAACGCCCAAGTACCTCAAACCGTCGCTACACTCTCACCAAGCAGATCACTCCACACGTAGTACTACAACCTATAGAGGCCACAAAGCGCCTATTAATATCTTTAGATCCCGACGTAGAATATTCTACGTAAAATTCGCAAAGACCCTCCTCTCCGCAACAACAGAAATCTCCTCCTATCGAGGCCGCTACCAAGCCAACTGGGGAGGTTTGCACGTCTGACCGGACATGTACAATTCTACTCACAAGAATATTACATAAGTCTCATCAGAATACACCCTATGTAATTACGCCACTTCACTTAAAATTCAGCTTAAGTCGCAAGACATCACGTAAGTATTATTCAGCTTAAGTCAAAAGACATTGCCGCATAACTATGATCAGTTCTATATATAGTATACTTAACTATATACTCCTACAACATGTAATTTCCAATTACAATGTAAGGTCAAGAGTGTTTACCTCGATAAGCCCAAAATTATCCGAGTTTATATGTCGATCCCGAGCAAGGTTTAGCTCTTTTTCGCGCCCGACCCGCTCCAACCAACCCTTAGAAGTTCTAACTAACTTCTACTTATAACTTCAACAACGGGTGAAGATTTACTTAGGGTTTCGTTTAGTGACCGAGGAAAGTATAATGGTATTTTCTGGCTTTTGTAAAAGGGTACTTTGGAAAGTACTACAAGGTATTTGGCTAAAGTATTTTGGGCATTATAACAATACTAGAGAGTATTTCTATACCACAAATGGGTATTATACGAAAACAACTAGGCTAGTGGGTGTACCTCTGCCAGTGGCACCACAAAGGAGGGAAGGCTCTCGGCCAAGGGCCTTGCTCAAAGGGGGGGAGGGGGTTTTGGACGATAGCAAGACAAGAGGGAGGGAGTATTTGAGACTTAGATAGATTGCTCAAGTTTTGGATGAAGAAAGTCTTCAACTTAGAGGGGTATTTATAGGTCAAGTGAAGGCCAACCAATGGCCAAGATGAAGACACGTGCATAGCAAGTGTAAGGCCAAGATTAAGCCATGTGCAACCTTATCCATCTACCCAAAATATCCTACCAACTCCTTGACCAAAAATAATGCACAAAAACGTGCAACAAGCCCCTTTTCGTCCGTCCACTCTTCCACCAGAGGGTGACAAGTGTCGCTCTCTCGTTGGTCCAAAATGTTTCGCCTCTGAAAAATCTGCAAAAATTATTAATGACATAGCGGAATTTTCCCTACGAAAGTCATGGAAACGCTTCGAAAAACGACTCTAATCAGCCAGGTACAAATTTCGAAACTAGCCAACTTTAAGGCTCAAATTATAATACGACGCGCCACGCACATACTGGAAATACGGGTATAACATTCTCCCTCCTTAGAAACATTCGTCCCGAATGTTCCTTCTCAAGACGGATAACGATAAAGTTCCTCTTAACTTTAAACAAATTTCCAATGCCACACACGGGCAACAAAGTAACACACGACTCTCCCGCCTTACTCGTCGTGCCCTTCCGAACACTTGAACTCTTCTCATATCGCACCACACCTCCATCGCCTGATTTTCAAAACCTTGGAGTCACCACCTCCAACTTGGTTATCTTACTAGCCTCAATCTTCCTTAAGGCCATTCCCGCCTTCACGATCCGCTTCAGTCGAACACACCCACGAACTCATACGATGGTCAACTAAACTGGGCCCAAAGACCCTCGTGACCTACCACTGGCGGGACCACCCAGAGTGACCCCACCGAACAGTCTGCGGGTTGGCCCGCAACACGGCCCCAACCCACCCACTGTCGCGCGCCAACTCGCCTCTCGACACGGAACAATCTTGCTAAATCACATCGCGAAAGATACCACTTTCATTTACCCAACCTGTGACTTATCACACAATACATTCTAGGCATAAAATGCACTCTGACAAGGATCACTCGCAAAATCTTGTACTCAAGACGGCCTTACATCTAAGGTCTCAACTGTAATATTCTAAGGTTCATCATTTTCTCACCCCCAGGCTTACCCTTTTTTTTTTTTTTTCCCAACCAGGTTTCTAAATCACATTTTAGCACAAAGCTATCCGAACATAACACTTAACACATTAACATAACATCAAAACATACAAGCCTCTAGAGGGTTAAGGATATACTGAAGCTACCGCCCACTCTAATCATATGTCCACTGCAGGCGCATAATCGCAGGCGCGATTTAACTCGCCATCGATCCGCAGAGTCGCGCTGCCGCCGCATTCTCCTATAAGCATCGTCACATGGCCTCGACGCCGCAGTGAAACAAGCACCAAAAAGACGACATTCTCGATGATGTTTGCCACATCGTGCACAATCGGCGGGACACGAATCTCGCTGGCCGCACTCACGATATCTCGTGAACCGTAAGCCCGAGCTCGACCAGCCTCAATACCCCGAACGCCCCGACGATCGTGGGGTCCACTCAGATCGTGGAGGTACATAACTAGATCGTGGCCGAGGCGGTCCGCCTAAAGTTACCAAAGGACCGCTGCTCGCCCTTTCTCGCGATCTCTGGCCATTCCGTCGACCTCTCCGTGCCTCACATCCTAGTGCATGAGCTTGTATGCGGCAATGTCCATGCCCGATCAAGAGCTACACCCGCATAAGCTCTCGCCAAGTAATCATCCACCGGTGACGTAGCGGTACTGGCCCTCCATATCGCCTACTACGGGAACATACCGAGCTAATGAGTCGAACTCCACATTGTACTTCTAACCGCCCGCCTGCCCCGCTTTAATGTCAAAAATCTGCCCGAGCCCTCCTCATCTGTGGAGGCAAGAAATGTGCAAGAAATGCCTCGAGAACTCGCCCCAAATCTGGAAGTGCATGCTCTTCCCGACAGCTCCCACGAATCAAACTACCAATCGCAGATCACGCACTGATGCAACCCAATACCACCGACTCGCTCCGAGGCTCGATCACTTATGATCCGCCAGAGCCGCTTGATAAACTCCCGAGGGTCGCCCTCGCCTCGATCCATAACACCGGAGGGCTACAACTCGTAAAGTCCCGTAGCCTCAAATCGCTCGCCGGGGTGAACTACGGTGCCGCTGGGCTGAATCTGCGATCCAAATTTATCTCATATCTGCCACGACCGCCAAGAATCGGGCCATCTCCTTGTACTTATCTCATCTCGCTTCCAGCCGTGGACTGAGGCTCGTGTATCAGAGTCTCAGCAGCCCATCGCCGCGGCTCAACTCGCCGGTCGCGGCGTCGCGAAACCCGGGCCTAAGCACTGCTCATCGACCGGCTCGCGCCTCGTATTCTCAGATTCACTAGCCTCGACTTCCTTGCCTATCTGGGCTGCGTTTTACGCGAAGGCATAATCGTAAAGGAAAGGAATACGCCGGAGGGTCCAATTTATCACACACTAAGGCACGATCTCGTAATGAGAAGAATGGAAACCAATCCTAAATGCTCGCAGCCTCGACATAGATGTGGTGCACAACACATCGATAATCAAGACTCTACTAGACACGGTTCGTAGACACTTTCCGAGGACTAATCGCTCGATACCACTTTTGTCACGACCCAACTCGCCTGGATCGTGCCTTACTCCGCACCCTAGTGATACAACATCGAGAAAATCAGAAATAAAAACATGAACATGAATTAAGAGAAAAGATAAATAAACAAAGCAACCAAAACAGCTTGCCTTCATCATATGTACATAAATACCCGAACAGCTTATCCTTTTACAATCCCCGCCACAACAAAGCATGCACTCTAAGATTTTTACAATAAAGAATGACGGACAGGTTCCCGCCATACCCCGAATGTATAAGAATCCATGCACTGTGGTAACATACCAAAAGATAAGCCTCCAAGGAACGAGCTTCCCAACACTAAATGTGATCCTATAAGCGGATCGACAATGTACCTTTTACTCATGCAGATTTAACGCACTTCAAGGGCGAGGTCAAGCATAACAGTACCAAGTATGTGAAATCAGAAATATCAGAAATGAAATCATAATAGTCTATATAAATCATGAGACATGTATGATAACCAAACTTCAGTTCACAACATAAAAGCAATATGTCAAGTCGAGACTCACGCTCAAAGTCATCCTCACGCCCGTGGAACTTCTTCCTCACCGCCAGCCTAGGTACAAATCATGTGATACGTATATGTGTCTCGCCCATCTTATGGACCCAATATAGAAACGTGTGGAATACATTCCTGCTCATCCTACGAACCTAGTCGAGTGAAATACATTCTGATGAACCAGAGTCGAGTGAAATACATTCCGATGAACCATTAATCAAGTGAAATACATTCCTGATGAACTGTAATCAAGTGAAATACATTCTCGGATGAACCTAATCAAGTGAAATACATTCGGATGAACCGGTAATCAAGTGACATACATTCCTGATGAACCTGTGAATCAAGTGAAATACATTCGGATGAACCTAGTCGAGTAGAACACGATTTGCACAACAAGGCTATCACACGTAACATGGTAAAGTTTCATAACAACAAGCATAAGCAAGTTACACACAACTCAAGGTACTTTCATTTTATGTCAAAGTCCGGATTTTAACCCTAAAGTACTACGTACGTTAAATTCCTTTTAAAAATCTATTTCTTTTACGAAGGTCACCCGATACCCGTAGTATAAAAATAGAGTGACTAACATTGTTAAGTAAACCAAAATGCTTTCCTTTGTAAAATCAAGTAACAACCTTATTTTCCAAACGTTCAAGTTTGCCTAATTTCAAAAGCTCAAGTTTCTCATTTTAGAAAAGGTTTCGTAGTTCATAGTTTTAAATCCTTTAAACATAATTCTCCTTTAAACGTTTTGAGAAACATATGTCTTATATGTGAGTAGGTTATTCTTGTTGTAATTAATCTTATTAAGCCATGATCTAGGAAATGTAATATCATTTTGTCTTATCTTAGCTTCTACGCAGATGGAGGTTTCTACTGGTTTTAATACCATACTTCATTATTCAATACATTTTCCTTTATTTACGCCGCAGTTGGTTTGTCGATACTCATTCGATTTCCAAATCAAGAAACATTATTCCTCTTAAAACCAAGTACTCATTACTCACGAATGAGTTTTCACACTTTTAACAAAATTCATATTAATACCATTAAGTCAAGTCTCTTATCTTCTAAAAATCAAGAAACCATTCTTTTATCACTCTTAAGACGTTATACCTAACTTCCCATAAAGCTAGTACAACTCTTATGTTTTCAAAGCCAAGTATTACTACACATCAAATCCGTTATAAGTCAAATCCGCCACTTTGAAACCACAAGGCATTTTCTTACCTACATAAAGTCAAGTTATAACTAACTACCCATAAAGCCGTTATAACACTTTATGTTTCAAACCAATCAAATACATTAAACACATGACGCTCACCGCATTTACATAGTTATACACATATCATGCTAGAACGGATAGGAAGAGGTTCACATACCTCGCGACGATTATCGGCTAATAGCAAAACGCTCCAAGTACCTCAAACCGCTTGGCCACACTCTCACCAAGCGTATCACTCCACACGTAGTACTACAACCTATAGAGGCCACAAAGCGCCTATTAATATCTTTAGATCCCGACGTAGAATATTCTACGAAAATTGGAAGACTCTCCCCGCAACGTAAATCTCCTCCTCTATCGAGGCCGCTACCAAGCCAACCGTGGGGTTTGCACCTCTGACCGGACGTGTACAATTCAACTCACAGAAATACTACACAAGTCTCCATCAGAATACTATGTAATTACGCCTACCACTTCTTAAAATTCAGGCTTAAGTCGCAAGACATTGCCGTAAGTATTATTCAGGCTTAAGTCAAAAGACATTGCCGCACAACTATGATCAGTTCTATATATAGTATACTTAACTATATACTCCTACAATATGTAATTTCCAATTACAAATGTAAGGTCAAGAGTGTTTACCTCGATAAGCCCAAAATTATCCGAGTTTATATGTCGATCCCGAGCAAGTTTAGCTCCTCTGCTCAGGCCGACTCCCAACCAACCCTTAGAAGTTCTAACCCACTTCTACTTATAACTTCAACAACGGGTGAAGATTTACTTAGGGTTTCGTTTTAGTGACTGAGGGAAAGTATAATGGTATTTTCTGGGCTTTTGTAAAAAGGGTACTTTGGAAAGTACTACAAGGTATTTGGCTAAAGTATTTTGGGCATTATAACAATACTAGAGAGTATTTCTATACCACAACAAGGGTATTATATGAAAACAACTAGGCTTGGGGGTGTACCTTCTAGTGGCACCACAAGGGGAGGGAAGGCTCTCGCCAAGGGCCTTGCTCAAAGGGGAGGGGTTTTGGACGATAGCAAGACAAGAGAGGAGGAGTATTTGAGACTTAGATAGATTGCTCAAGTTTTGGATGAAGAAAGTCTTCAACTTAGAGGGGTATTTATAGGTCAAGTGAAGGCCAACCAATGACCAAGATGAAGACAAGTGCATAGCAAGTGTAAGGCCAAGATTAAGCCATGTGCAACCTTATCCATCTACCCAAAATGTCCTACCAACTCCTTGACCAAAAATAATGCACAAAAAACGTGCCAACAAGCCCCTTTTCGTCCGTCCACTCCTTCCAATTAGAGGGTGACAAGTGTCGCCCTCTCGTTGGTCCAAAATGTTTCGTCTCTCGGAAAAATCCGCAAAAATTATTAATGACATAGCCGGAATTTTCCCTACGAAGTCGTGGAAACGCTTTTTAAAAACGACTCTAATCGGGTGTTGTGTACAAATTTCGAAACTAGCCAACTTTAAGGCTCAAATTATAATATGTACGCGCTCACGTACATACTCTGGAAATACGGGGTATAACACATAAGAACCTTTCGAGGTAACTACACCCGTGAGTGATTGGGTGGTAGCTGGGCGGGTATATGAAAATTGCCTTGATGATCTGATCGCCGACGCCAGCGCACTGGTAGAGCTGGACATGTCAGACTTTGAGGTCATTATGGGTATGGACTCGTTGGCTTTTTGTAGGCCAATGGTGACTACAGAGAGAGATTGGTTCGATTCCAATTTTCCGGTAAGCCGGTTATCGAGAGGAGATGAAGGGAAGTGATTGTAACAAGTGAATTATCCTTCCTTCTTGGGCATCATTAATTGGTAAGTCTGTGTGGCTTGATTTTGGTAAGTCTGTGTGACTTGTTCATTGGGGGTAAATTGCTGTAGAAAGTATGGAATAGTTGAATTTGAAGAGTTTAGAGATGGAAATGGAAACGTACGATCATTGAAAAGTTCATGTTAAGTGCCCTTGGAGGTACTTAGAGTTGGTTTAGTGTGGCAGCTAGGGCCACGACATTCCGAATGGTTTCAGGAAAAAAATACGCAAGACAGGAATAAGATAAGTACGAGTGCTGCCTACGGAAAACCGAAGACATCATTGGTAGGTTTTGAGAATCTACACGATTTTTAAGGCGGTGCTTGATGATTAGATATATACAGGACCGCAAGAGGACCCTGTGATTAGGGTTGTAACTTCAAGGAAAGATTATGAAAGGGAGATAACCTCTCTCCCCTACATAAAGGATAGTTTTACGTATTATCGAGGGTTATGCGTACCCATATTATTAGGCGATGGATATGAGACTGGTAAAGTCTTCAGTTTCGCCATACAATAGGTTGCAATTTTAGATAACCGTGGGAAAAGTATTATGTTAGGGTAATTGAGAACGACATTAGGAAATGGTCGAGGATGTGTCTTAAGGATATAAATGATGGAATAAACATAAATGGGAATGTATGACCCATGAGCGAGGTAGAAATATTGTGGGTTAGTAATTAGTATGATGATGGGTTATGACCAGAATAATAAGGAGAATGCAATTACAGTTATAAAGGTTTCCCAAGGCATAATTACCCAGACTAGTGTAAAGACCATTAGAAAATTATGGGCAGTTAGGAACACCTCGACGAAAGGTTGCAAGCCTGTAATGACGGGCCAGACTGTATATATACGGGGCGGTAAGAGACCCCAGGGCAACTTGAAATGAAAAATAAAGGTAAGACGAGTAGACACTCGAACGATAAGAACTCTTGGCAAGCCATTGGATTATGTAATACCATGAATTGAGGCTGAACACCTGACTATAAGATCTATGATCTGGAAGAGAATAATAGGATTACTACTTGACGAGATCAAGGAAATCTCCCCCTAAATTGTGATTGGCAGGGAGTCTTAGCCATGAGACAAACAAAGGAATCGAATCTAAGTATAGTGACCAAGTTTGGTTGCAACAGAGAAATGGAAACATGAATCATAATTGAGATTATCCCCGACTATTTCGGAAGTTTGAGAAAGGCTTCCAGTTATGGGAAGATAAGCTGACTACGACTACAGTTCTAACCCCTCCTGAGGCCTGAGGGACTAGAGGGTTAGGTTATTATGGTAACACTTCGAGTGTTTGGCTGGGTTGGGTGCAGATGCAACACGATAAGGTAACAACCTATATTTCTCGGAAGCTACAGGAGCATGATAGTGGAGCTCAGATTCGAAAGGTTTCCTAGTCTCCCCTCGTTGAGGAGGTGAAGAGGCGACAATATAAGGATCCAGTTTTAGTACGAAATCGAGTTACGACTCTCCAAGAGGAGAAGAGCCTGTATGAGATAGCACCTGATGGGGTGCTAGGATACGAGGACAGGTGGTGTGTACCCGATGTTGCAAGACTTCGTCAGCAGGTTTTAGGGGAGGCACACAGTGCTTGTTACTCTATTTATTCGGGGTTGACTAAGATGTATCATGACCTCAGATGTATGTATCGGTGGGATGGCCTGAAGAGGGACGTAGCAGAGTTCGTTGCTTAGTGTCCAAATTGTCAACATGTCAAGGTTGAGCACCAAAAGCCCAGTGGGCTTTTATCGACGATTGAGATCCCGACTTGGTAGTGGGAGGCGATTAATATGGATTTTGTTATAGGGTTGCATCGTACTCAGAGGTAGTGCGCCTCCCTGTGGGTCATAGTAGACCGGCCGATGAGGTCAGCCCATTTTCTTTCTTCCGGTCAGGACTTTATTCGGCTGAGGATTATGCTAGACTTTACATCAGGAAGATTGTGAGACTGCACGGGGTTCCTACATTTATTTATGACAGATGAGCCCGGTTCTGGCTAACTTCCGGAGGTTTCTCGGAGGGTTAGGGACAGGTGAGTCTGGTGTTGCATTTCACCTCATCGGACGAGCGGGGCATGTTATCCAGACACTTGAGGATAGGATTGCGGGCCTGTGTTATTGTTTTCAGTGGTATCTAGGAGGATCATTTGCCTCTTGTTGAGTTTACGTATTATAACAGCTACCATTCCAGTATCCGGATGGCACCTTATGAGGCCTTGTATGGGCAGAAGTGTAGGTCGCCGATCGGTTGGTTCGATGTTGGTGAGGTTTAGTTAGTTGGCTCAGACTTGATTCAGCAGGCTGTGGATAAGGTGAAGCCTATACAGGAAAGGTTATTAGTAGCTCAGAGTCGACAAAAGTCTTATGCAGATAATTGACGTCGACACTTAGAGTTTCAGGTTAACGATTGGGTCTTCTTGAAGGTATCACCCGTGAAGGGTGTGATGAGATTTGGTAAGGATGGGAAACTTAGCCCAAGGTACATTGGGCCTTATCAGATTGTCCGTAGAGGAGGCCAGGTTGCCTATGAGCTAGCACTGTCGTCCGACTTGGGAGGTAGTACGTCCGGTCTTCCATGTTTTTATGTTACGGAAGAGTATCGGAGATCCATCCAGAGTTTTTCCCAGTTAGTGATGTCCAGGAGGACAGAGGGGTTGTCGTATGAGGAGAGTCCTACAATGATACTTGATCGCCAGGTCAGGCGATTACGGACATTTGATGTGTTTGCATAAGTATTATTATGTGGCCATGTGTGGCACATGAGATTACGTTGAGTGTAGTTGAAGGGGACTATGCCGATATCTATTTAGATTGAGCCTCGAAAGAACATTCGGGGACGAATGTTTCTAAGGGGGGGGGGGGGGGGGAGAATGTTACACCCTGTAATTCCAGGACATATATATAAGACTGTACGTAATGAAGCAGGACTTGAAAATTTGAACGAAAGAAAACATTGTTTTCCAAAGGAAAAATATTCCGAACCCCGTAAAGGAAAAATTGTTCGTTAATGAGAATTGGGCTCTCAGATTGGTTATCTAAGACTTTTAAGAGTTTATCAGAATTATGGAATTTTATTTTCAGAGTTTGATACGTGGGGCCCACCCGAGAAATTTTACGTTTTGTGGGGCCCATGAAGTTTCCGATATTTTGACCAATTTTGGAAATTTTGGGAAACGGAATGTTATGGACCAATGGGAGGGCGACACGTGTCACCCTCCACATGGTCATCTTGGACGAAAAAGATGAGTAAATAATAGCCAAATTGGCTTGATAAAATGGACCAACTCAAAGGGAAAAGTTGAGCTTGATATTGTTGATCAATCTTTTCCACACATTTGTGATGATCCTAGCCCTTGGAGGGTATTATATATTACTACTACTACTACTAGTAGCAAGACAATCCACACTTAGAAAAAAATCAAATGTTGGAAGAGCTTAGTGAAGCTCTCGTCCAAGCATGAAGACAAGAGAGAAAAACTTTGCAATCTTGCTTCACAAATCCCAATATTCAAACCTAAGATCCCTAGAGGTATTCCAAGGATATCCCAATACAAAAATCCCGGAAAAACTACGTTATTACGTTAGTCGTAACATGAAAACCTAAGGGGTTCTTCATGGTTGGAGTTGGAACTTGAAGAGTAATTCTTCATAAGCTTCTAAGGGTTGCTTGGAGTGGATTAGAACGTCAAGAAGAGGAGCTAAAGTTGCTAAGGATCGACTTTCATGCTTGGATTAGATTTGGGATTATTGTGGTAATAATCTTTGTCTTACTATTGTAATTGAAGATTACATGTTGTATTAGTTGATAGATGAGCATGTGATATATAGAATGAAGTTTGAAAAGATTTAGATCATGTCGACAAGTTAAAAATCGAAAATGGGCAAGTTAGCCATTTATGTTGTAATCAATTTGGTCGATAGTTATTGTTACACCCCGTAATACCAGGGCTACTAATTGAGAACGTGAATAAGTATTTAAGATTTGAATTTTGGAAGGAAAGAATAATTACATTTTCTTAAGGAAAATTTCGGAAAAAATGTGACGACGGAAAAATTATTAACTTGGAGTATAATACTTCTAATTGGATTTATGGACTTAGTATTGGATTATAAGGTGTTTGAATTGATAATATGGGATCCGCCAAGAATTTCACAATTTCGCAGGGACCTTCGAAAAATTATAATATTTTAGACCAATCGGAGGGCGACACGTGGCGCCCCTCCACTTGTCTTGCTAAGATGACAACAAAATAGATATTTTGAGAGGGGACAAGTGGACATGGGTCCCACTCCACTTGGCTATACATATCCAAGTCTTGCAAGACTTGGATCACTTTACACTTAGACAAAAAAATAAGCTCTCATCTTCTCCCCTTTAGCTCCATAATTTCGAGAGCCCCTTGGCTAAAAACAACCATTGTTGATCAATTTATTTCTCCAAGATTAAGCCCTTAAACCAAGTATTAAGCCTAGATTAATATTCTACATGTTTTTACTTGTCTTGGCCGAAAGTTGATGCCAAAACCCTAGGGGTTCCGTCGACTTTTTGGAAGTGAGATTCAAAGAGAAGTTTCTCCTAAGGTTGTAGGGGGTACATATATGTGATTGAAACTTGAAGAAGTTGAGCGAAACGAAAACTGCGCACCAATAAAGACCGGACTGTTTTGGGGCGTTTTTGGGCAATAAATGAGGTAAAAGTCCTTCTTCTTTTAAAGTAATTGGATATTACTTATTGTTATTATGTATGGATGAACTTGTGTTAGAAAATAATGAAGAATAAAAAGCGTTTGAGCCATTTTTGGGGCTAAAACCGATTTGGGAGAGATTTGGTGCAAATGGAATTCGTTGGTTATTGTCGATGTTATATTCACCTATTGCATGTTATAATGGATTAATATTGTTGTTAATAAGTTGTTATAAGTTATGTAGAAGTTTTGGAACTCGAATTGGAATAAAAAGGATTAAGGAACGAGTTATCGGGTTGTAGTTGTTGTGGCCGAGAAACTGCCCAAAACTGTTAGACGTTGTTGTGTCGTTTAGTGGACTGTTTTGAGGTATTAAATGCTGGAAATTTAGTTGTTGTTATGCATGTTTAAGTGTAGTAGTTGCTAATGAAAGTCCTAAGGGAATAAGAGTGTGGAAAGACGTTAAAAGGCCTCACATTTTACCCTCGTTATGGTTGGATTGCGGACTGTTTTTATGGGCTGATTTGTGGACTGTTTTGTATAACTGTGGGGAAGAATTTTACACGTCCATTTAGGCGTGTAATCCCCTTTGGCTAACTGTTGGTTGTGCCTTAAATGTGGCTTGTTGGTTGATGAATACGGGCCTTGGAAAAGGTGGAAAAGTACGTAGAAACAAAGGAAGTGCTGCCCAATTTTCCGTAGAATTAGAGGGCCATTATTTGGTATAAGTCCTACACTTGATATCTTGTAGTTGATAGAAGTTCTATTGTCATTTTAGGTTGAAGTACTACGTGTAGCACATTCTACTTGGCTTGTGGAATAGCCAATAAGGTTGAAGTACATTGGAGCGTATTGCTACTTGTCGTTTGGGTTAGTCGCCAACGAGGTATGTGAACTTCTTCCTTCCTTTGACATGATTATTTGGTAAGTCTATGTGACTAAATTTTAGTGAGTCTATGTGACTTGATTTGGTAAGTCTATGCGACTTAATTCATTTGAAGTAAGTAAGTCGATTTTGGAAATATATGAGTCTTGATTATGAAAGTATGAGTGGCTTAGTCAAAATTGTATAAGTTATGTGAAGTACTTTAAAGTTAAGAGATTTGATTTAAGGTTAAGAGACTTGATTTCTTTACAAGTTATGAGACTTTATTTTTCAAGAAATGGGACTTGATTTCTAAAGTTAAGAGATTTGATTTAAAGTTATGAGACTTGATTTCTTTACAAGTTATGAGACTTTATTTTTCAAGATATGAGACTTAATTTCTAAAGTTAAGAGATTTGATTTAAAGTTATGAGACTTGATTTCTTTACAAGTTATGAGACTTTATTTTTCAAGATATGAGACTTGATTTCTAAAGTTAAGAGATTTGATTTAAAGTTATGAGACTTGATTTCTTTACAAGTTATGAGACTTTATTTTTCAAGATATGGGTTACTTGATTTATTTCTAAAGTTAAGAGGCTTGATTTCGAAAGAGTATGTGACTTGAGTTTTAAAAGTATACGTTATTGATTTAAAGAGAAGGAGTTTTATGATTCTTTTTAAGTATGTATGTACGTAGTACTTTTGGGTTTAGTTTCCCAACGTGATAAGAAATAAAAGTGCCCTAAGTTCTCTAAAATGAAAGGTTGTTATAATAGCTTTATGGGAAGTTGTTATAACGACTTAAGAAGAAGTGAAATGGTGGTTAAAATGTTATGTAAGGAAAATCACACCGAGCCTACAAATAGGCCTGATTATGTTACGAGACACGAGCCTACAAATATGTCACGACCGAATCCGGCCGTGATCGTGCCTTACCCGGCACCCTAGTGATACAACATCGAGAAAACCAGGAAAATAAAACACGAGTCATGAAACAAGAGATATAATAAGTAACAGCAACCAAAGGGCGTTTTCGTGGTATATACATAAAACCCGAATTAACCTTTTTACAAACCGCCACAACGATTACTCTGCACTTAAGATTTACAACAACTATGACGGACAGGCTCGCCATACCACGAATGTATAAGCATCTACGACTCAGGTAACATACAAAAGATAAGCCTCAAGGAACGAGCTTTCAATACGCCGAAGGTGATCCTAAAATGGGATCGACACCGATGTACCTTTTACTGCAGATGAACGCACAAGGAGGTCAAGACAACAGTACTATGTGAAATCACAACATCAGTAAATGAAATCATAATAGCTTAAAAAGCAGGAGACATGTATGATAACCAAAATACAGTACGCAACATAAAAACAGCCAAGTCAGGGACTCACGCCCTCAAAGTCACCACTCAAATATAACTACGGGTCTCACGCCCACAACATCCATCATGTTCGCATTATGGCGCATGCCCCGAATATCGCCTCGCAGACATGTCCATGATGCAACACAATAACAAGGCCGCATGGCCACATGCCCCGAATCTGACGGTAGACATGCCCATGTAACCTCAATAACAACCTCATGGGCGGTCAACTATGCCGCATGGCCACATGCCCGGAATCTTGACGGTGTACACGCCCATGTTGCAACAATAATAACAAGGCCGCATGGCCACATGCCTTGAATATCAGACGGTGTAGACATGTCCATGTGACATCAACAACAAGACAAGAATCAAAATGGAAACATACCCGGAATTCTCCATCACCGCCAAAGACGCCCAAGTAAGTTCTCAACAAGTCAACCGCCTATCGAGACACAGAATACGTAAATACAACACCGCACAACAAAGGCTATCATCACAAGCATAGGCAAGTTTCACAACAACAAGCATAGGCAAGTTTCACAACAACAAGCATAGGCAAGCTTCGCACAACTCCAAGTACTTTCATATTATGCCAAAGTGGTTTTAACCCCAAAGTACTACATACGTTAAGTTCTTTTAAAAGAGATCCATTACTTTTATAAAAGTCACCCGATACGTAGTATAAGAATGACCAACCCACATTCCTTTTCAAAATCAAGTAACAACATTCTTTTCCTAAGTTCCGCTTGCCTAGTTTCAATTACTCAAGCTTCTCATTTCAAATGGTCTCATAGTTCATAAACTTAATCACTTGATTTCTTTTAGAACAATTGAGTAATATAAGTCTCATGAGAGTAGGTTATTCTTGTTTACAACATTCTTATTACAAAGAGCATGATCTAGAAAATGTAATATCATTTTGTCTCATCTTAGTTTCTATGCATGGAGGTTTCTACCGGTTTTAATACGATACATCATTATTCAATACATTTTCCTTTATTAACGCCGCAGATGTCCTGTCGATACACATTCCGATTTCCAAATCGTGATAACATTATCCCTTTAAATAAAACCAAGTACTCATTACTCACGAATGAGGTTTCACACAAACATTCACATTAAAACAATATAAGTTAAGTCTCTTATCTCATAAGATCAAGTCTCTTAACTTCAACATCAAGAAACCATTTTCTTTACCTCTCTTAAGACTTTATACTTAAATCCCCATAAAGCTAGTATAACTCTTTTTAAAACCTTTAAAACTGTGTGTTACTCTCCTTCAAAACGATTTATAAATCTTTGAAATACATCAAGTTCTTTATTATAACTAGCCGCTTATAATTCACATCGATTACCTTTAAAACCACAAAGTATTTTCTTACCTACATAAAGTCGTTATAACCAACTTCCCATAAAGCCGTTATAACACTTTATGTTTTAAGAACAATCAAACACGATTAACACATGTACGTCACTGCACTACATAGTTCACACATATCATGCTAGAAGAGATAGGAAGAGGTTCACATACCTCGCGACGATTTATCGACAATAAGCAAATGCTCCAAGTACTACAACCTTGCAGCCCTTTCCACTCCTCGAGTAGAATACGCTACTCTTAGTACTTTCACCTATAAGGGTCACAAACGTCTATTAACCCCAAAACACAAGTTTCTATCTTTCTACGTAAAATTCTAAGATTCTCCCCGCAACAGCGTAAATCTCCTCCTTTATCGAGGCTACCAAGCCAACCGTGGGGTTAACACGCCTAACCGACGCTGCATAATTCTACTACACAAGAATGCTACATAAGTTCATCAGAATACACCTCAGGTAATTACTGTCGATTCTTCTCTTTATTAACCTTCTATGACATCGCTCAATTCTTCATTCTTCGTGCTTAAGTCAAGACATTGCCACAATACTAAGTTCAGTTCTATATATAGTATACAACAACTATATATTCAACACATATGTAATTTCCAATTACAATAGGGACAAGATATTTACCTCGATAAGCCCAAAATTATCCGAGTTTAATGTCGCTTCCTGAGCAAGGTTTAGCTCCTACTCCGAGTGCTCCAATCCGCTCCAAACAACCCTTAGAAGTTCTAACCAACTTCTCTTAAGTACTTCAAACAACAATGAAGATTTCCTTAGGGTTTCGGTTTGAGACTACAAAGGACAAAAAGGTAGTAGTTCCGGGTTCTACGATAGAGGTATCTTTGTAATACTACAAGGTAAAAGGCTAAGGTATTTTGGGCATTATAACAAAACTAGGAGAGTATTTCTAGACCACAACAAGGGGTATTATACGAAAAAAACTAGGCTAGGGGGGGGGGGTCCCCCACGGCTAGCAACACTAGAGGGGGGGGGGAGGCTAGCGGCAAGCTCACAAGAGAGTGGGAGTGGAGCTCTTGTACGAGCGTCTACACGAGGGAGGGGAAGGGATTTATCACTTAGAACAATTTGTGGATGAAGAAAGTCTTCACCAAGGGGAGCTATTTATAGGTAAGCAAAGGCCAACCAATGGCCAAGATCCATCCATGTGTTAGGCAAGTGTAAGGCCAAGATCAAGCCAAGTGCACTCCACAAAACACTCCACAAAACACTCCACAAAACAAGCCACAAAACAAGGCACAAAAGGAGGGACCAATCGGCCAAGGCCAAGCCTCCTCTTTGTTGCCCAATGAGGTGACAAGTGTCACCCTCCGTTGGTCCAAAAATGTTCCGCCGCTTCTAAAAATCCGCAAAAATACTAAATGACATAGCCGGAATTTTCCCAACGTAGTCGGGAAACGCTTACGTAAAAATGACTCTATTCGCACTTGTGCCCAAATTTGGTCCTTTGCCTAACTTAAGGCTCAAATTTCTACGCACGCCCCACGCATATACCGGAAATACGGGTATAACATTCTCCTCTTAGAAACATTCGTCCCGAATGCCTTCTAAGTCTCAAAACAAACGTGCGCCAAGATAGTCTTCACCGCTATACGCATTTAAAACAATCATGCCACACCGCCATGAAATAACAAATGCACAAAATACGAAATCCCAAGTCCACGAGGAATCACCTGTTATCACAAAAGAAACGATCACACTCGCTCACTTCTCCCTTACCTCGCCGCACTCGCTCAACACTCGAACCCTTCCCAAGACACGCACCACACTTCACCAACGCTCGCTTTCCAACCCTTGGAGTCACTACCTCCCAACTTGGTCATCTTACTAACCTCGATTTCTAAGGCCACTCTCGGCCTTCACGAACGATTCTGGTCGAACGTATCCCCGAACTCATAAGATGGTCATCTAAACTTGGGCCTAGCACCGCGTGACTCGCCACCGGCGGGACCACCCAGAGCCGACTTCCTCAAAACGGACGCGGTTGGCCCGCAACATGGCCCCAACCCGACCCATCAGAGCGCCAACTCTCTAGTTTCTAGATCCGAACAATCTTACCTCTACAGCCGCATGAAAGCTACCACTTCCATTTCACACTACCTGGACTTACCCTTTTCACTAACTGTGTTTCTAAATCACATTTTTGCACAAAGCTATCCAAACATATCATCAAACACATCAACAACATCAATACACACAAAACTCTAGGGTTAAGGATATACCAAACTAGGCGGTTCAAGGACCGCTAAATCTGAACTTCCACCGCGACTCTACCGTGGCCCGCAATCGCTCTAGTAGTTCGTGCTATCCTACCGCTACCCAGTCGGACAGTCTCGTCATATGGCCCCGTTGGCCGCAAGAATAACAAGCTCCTCGTACTACGACACTTCAAACGCGTCTACCACATCGACCACACCGAGGTAGGGCGATCGATCCGCCAACACCCTACTTCAACATTCAAAACTCCGGGAGCCACGACCGCCTCGAATATCCTGGGGTCCCGGCTGCGGAGGACCACTGCAATGGCGGAGGTACATAACTAGTCTGGCCGAGGCGGTCCGCCTCGAAAGTCGCTAAAATATCCGCCGTCTTCGCCTTCTTCGCTGAAAGCCGTCCACCTGCCGATCGCGCTCGCACTCCAAGTGCATGAGCTCGAATGCGGCAACGTCCATGCCCAAGAGAAACACCAACAACTTCTCGCTAGGTAATCATCGAGCCTCAGAACATATCGGTGCACTCGATCCTCCATACTAGCTACTAATGCGGAACATACCGCCAATGAGTCGAACTCACATTGTACTCCCGAATCAGACGCCGCTTCGCCTCAACATCAAAAACTGCTACCCGAGCCTCCTCATTTGTGAGGCAAGAAATGTGCCGGGAAGGCCCCAAAACTCGTCCCCAAACGGTGGAAGTGCATGCTCTCCCGAAAGCTCCCACGAGTCAAACCAATCGATCGCGTATCACGCAGCCGATGCGAAACAAATGTCACCGACTATCCAAGCCTTGATCACCCGCATGATCCTCTCAGAATCGACGGATGAACTCGCGGATCATCCTCCGCCTCGACCAGTAAAACTCAAAGCGCAACTAAGGAAATCCAGTAGCCTCAAATCGCTCGGGTGCGCACTACAAGCGCTGAATCTGGAATCGCCCGGCCTATCTTATTCATATCGCCACAACCTCGCCAATAATCGGGCCATCTCTTGTGACCCATCTTCCCGCTCTGCATCGTGGAATCGAGGCTCAGTGCATCAGTAGTCTCGCAGCCACCGCCGCGGCTCTAAACTCGCTGGCCTTTGGCGCCGCAAAACTCGCCGTCAAGCACTACTCAGTCTCGACCGCTCGCGCTCGTACTCTCTCAATCCCACTAGCGCTCCTCCGCTGCCTTGCCTTCTGGGCCCCGGTTGCCTTTTCGCAGAGGCATAATCGGTAAAAACGAAACACGCCGGAGGGTCCAACTTACAACACGGCTCTAAGGCACGATCTCGTAATGAGAAGAATGGAAACCAATCCTAAATGTCCTATAGCCTCGATTATAGATGTGGTGCACAACACACCGATAATCAAGACTCTACTAGACACGGTCTGTAGACACTTTCCGAGACTAATCGCTCGATACCACTTTTGTCACGACCGAATCCTGCCCGCATCGTGCCTTACCTCGGCACCCTAGTGATACAACATCGAGAAAACCAGCGGAAAATAAAACACGAGTCATGAAACAAGAGATATAATAAGTAAACAGCAACCAAACAAATGCTTTCAAGATATACATAAAACCCGAACGCTTAACCTTTTACAAACCCCGCCACAACAAAGGCATGCACTTAAGATTTACAACAACTATGACGGACAGTGGCTCGCCATACCCCGAATGTATAAGCATCTGCACTCGTGGTAACATACCAAAAGATAAGCCTCCGGAACTGAGCTTTCAATACGAAAGGTGATCCTAAAAGCGGATCGACACCGATGTATTTTTACTCGCAGATGAACGCACTTCAAGGAGGTCAAGATAACAGTACCAAGTATGTGAAATCACAACATCAGAATGAAATCATAATAGCTTAAAAAGCAGAGACATGTATGATAACCAAAATACGACGCAACATAAAAGCCAAGTCGTGGACTCACGCCTCAAAGTCACCACTCAAATATAACTATGGGTCTCACGCCCACAACATCCATCATGTTCGCATTATGGCCGCATGCCGAATCGCGCCGGTGTAGACATGTCCATGATGCAACAATAATAACAAGGCCGCATGGCCACATGCCCCCGGAATAGTGCATCGGTGTAGACATGCCCATGTAACCTCAATAACAACCCATCTGGGTGGTCAACTACGCCGCATGGCCACATGCCCGGAATATCGACGGTAGACACGCCCATGTTGCAACAATAACAAGCCGCACGCCACATGCCCCGAATCTTGACGGCGGTAGACATGTCCACGTGACATCAACAACAAGACAAAGAATCAAAATGGAAACATACCCGTGGAATTCTCCATCACCGCCAAAGACGCCCAAGTAAGTTCTCAATAAGTCAACCGCCTCTATCGAGACACGCAGAATACGTAAATACAACACCGCACAACAAAGGCTATCATCACAAGCATAGGCAAGTTTCACAACAACAAGCATAGGCAAGTTTCACAACAACAAGCATAGGCAAGCTTCGCACAACTCCAAGTACTTTCATATTATGCCAAAGTCGGGTTTTTAACCCCAAAGTACTACATACGTTAAGTTCTTTTTAAAAGAGATCCATTACTTTTATAAAAGTCACCCGATACCGTAGTATAAGAATGACCAACCCACATTCCTTTTCAAAATCAAGTAACAACATTCTTTTCCTAAGTTCCGCTTTGCCTAGTTTCAATTACTCAAGCTTCTCATTTCAAATGGTCTCATAGTTCATAAACTTAATCACTTGATTTCTTTTTAGAACAATTGAGTAATATAAGTCTCATGAGAGTAGGTTATTCTTGTTTACAACATTCTTATTACAAAGACCATGATCTAGAAAATGTAATATCATTTTGTCTCATCTTAGTTTCTATGCAGATGGAGGTTTCTACCGGTTTTAATCGATACATCATTATTCAATACATTTTCCTTTATTAACGCCGCAGTGGTCTGTCGATACACATTCGATTTCCAAATCAGTATAACATTATCCCTTTAAATAAAACCAAGTACTCATTACTCACGAATGAGGTTTCACACAAACATTCACATTAAAACAATATAAGTTAAGTCTCTTATCTCATAAGATCAAGTCTCTTAACTTCTAACATCAGTAAACCATTTTCTTTACCTCTCTTAAGACTTTATACTTAAATCCCCATAAAGCTAGTATAACTCTTTTAAAACCTTTAAAACCAGTGTTACTCTCCTTCAAAACGATTTATAAATCTTTGAAATACATCAAGTTCTTTATTATAACTAGCCGCTTATAATTCACATCGCTTACCTTTTAAAACCACAAAGTATTTTCTTACCTACATAAAGTCATATAACCAACTTCCCATAAAGCCGTTATAACACTTTATGTTTTAAGAACAATCAAACACGCAGTTAACACATGTACGCTCACCGTACTACATAGTTCACACATATCATGCTAGAAGAGATAGGAAGAGGTTCACATACCTCGCGACGATTTATCGACAATAAGCAAATGCTCCAAGTACTACAACCTTGCTAGCCCTTTCCACTCCTCGAGTAGAATACGCTACTCTTAGTACTTTCACCTATAAGGGTCACAAACGCCTATTAACCCCAAAACACAAGTTTCTATCTTTCTACGAAAAATTTGAAGACCTCCCCAAACAACAGTAAATCTCCTCCTTTATCGAGGTCGGCTACCAAGCCAACCGTGGGGTTAACACCGCTAACCGGACGCGGACAAATCTACTACACAGTAAAGCTACATAAGTCTATCAGAATACTTCTAGGTAATTACAGTCATTCTTCTCTTTATTAACCTTCTATGATTACTGTTCAATTCTTCATTCTTCGTGCTTAAGTCATGACATTGCCACAATACTAAGTTCAGTTCTATATATAGTATACAACAACTATATATTCAACACATATGTAATTTCCAATTACAATAGGACAAGATATTTACCTCGATAAGCCCAAAATTATCCGAGTTTAATGTCGCTCCTGAGCAAGGTTTAGCTCCTACTCCGAGTGCTCCAATCCGCTCCAAACAACCCTTAGAAGTTCTAACCAACTTCTCTTAAGTACTTCAAACAACAATGAAGATTTCCTTAGGGTTTCGGTTTGAGACGAAAAGGACAAAGGTAGTATTTAGGGTTATACGTATTGTGGTATGTTTGGAATACTACAAGGTACAAGGCAAAGTTATTTCGGGCATTATAACAATACTAGGAGTGTATTTATATACCACACCAAGGGGTATTATACGAAAACAACTAGGCTAGGGGGGGGGGTACCCCACGGCTAGCACCACTAGAGGGGGGAGGGGGAGGCTCTCGGCTAGCTCACAAGAGAGGGGGAGAGGAGCTCTTGGACGAGAGTCTACAAGAGGGAGGGGAAGGGATTTATCACTTAGAACAATTTGTGGATGAATAAAGTCTTCACAAAGGGGAGCTATTTATAGGCCAAGCAAAGGCCAACCAATGGCCAAGATCCATCCATGTGTTAGGCAAGTGTAAGGCCAAGATCAAGCCAAGTGCACCCACAAAACACTCCACAAAACACTCCACAAAACAAGCCACAAAACAAGGCACAAAAGGAGGGACCAATCGGCCAAGGCCAAGCCTCCTTTGTTGTCCAACGAGGTGACAAGTGTCACCCTCCCGTTGGTCCAAAAATGTTCCGTCGCTCGGAAAAATCCGCAAAAATACTAAATGACATAGCCGGAATTTTCCCAACGTAAGCTGTGGAAACGTTTCGTCAGAAAACGACTCTATTCGGCACTTGTGCCCAAATTCGGTCCTTTGCCTAACTTAAGGCTCAAATTTCTACGTACGTCCTTACGTACATACTCTGGAAATACGGGGTATAACATTATGTTATGAGATACACTGAGCCTACAAATAGGCCGGATTACGCCATATTACCCCGAGCCTACACATAGGTCGGGTTACGTCATCTTACACCGAGCTCCACAGGCGGGCCGGATTATGCTACATGATTCCACAGTACACCGAGCTCCACAGGCGGGCCGGATTATGCTACATGATTCCACAGTACACCGAGCCCCACAGGCGGGCCGGATTATGCTACATGATTCCACAGTACACCGAGCCCCACAGGCGGGCCGGATTATGCCACATGATTCATCAGTACACCGTGTCCCGCAAATGGGCCGGATTACGTTATCACGTATGGATAATCAAAGTAAGCTCCCAAATAAGAAGTCCCTCCATAAAGGGTGAGATTATTTTATGTAAGATATGCAAGTTATGTGGAAAAACTTGATTGAATTCTTAAGTATGTATGTAAGAATATGATGTTAATTCTTATTGAAAGAAGGAAAAGAATGATTAATGTACGATTGATTTCATGAGTTAAAATGGCACTAGGATCCGTATTTTAATTTTTATACTTGCCCCTGTCATTATTTTGTACAGTTATGATCTTGTTTAATGTACTTTATTTCCGTTCCATACTTAGTACTTGTTGTACTGACCCCCTTAGGGGGGCTGCGTTCATGTTCGCATGTCTAGGTACACAGTTGTGGATCCGCGAGCTTAAGATCCTTATTCAGCATTTTGAGATGGCTCCAAGTTCCGAGTTTGTCATTATGGCTAGGTATATTCAGGGGTACGGCGGGGCCTTGTTCCGTCATAGTTGTTGTCACCTTAGAGGTGCGTATTTATATGTGAATGGGTGTGTAAGTTGTATTTACATTGTTGTACATCGTAGACCCTTTCGGGTGATTTATATTTATACGGAAGCCTTTCCGGCTTTGACTTTGTTTTAAAAAAAATAGTGCTAATTATCTTCCGCGGTTTATTTATGTTGTATGGGTAGAAGGGTGCCCAGGTAGGGGCACCAGTCACGGGCCCGGGATTTGGGGCGTGACAGAGTGGTATCAAAGCAGTTAGTCCTCGGCATGTCTACAGACCGTGTATAGTAGAGTCTTGTTTATCGATGTGTTGTGCACCACATCTATAAACAGGAGGCTATAGTACATTTAGGATTGGTTTCCCTTCTTCTCACTCTGAGATCGTGCGATAGAGCTGTGTTGTTAGGGTAGTCTCTCCCTAATATGTTATTTTGATTGTAGATATGAGAAATGCAACAGTGACCCAGAAAGGATTATATGGGCTTCGTATCCAGGTTGGTAAAACTATTGTACTGTTGGTATAATGATGATGTGTATCTGTACGAGCGTATTTATTTGGGGTCATATGTGCGTTGCCTAGAATGATTATGAGTTACCATGAGTTGGTTAAGCCTTAATAATTACTTGGAAGGTGTGAAATAGTTTATTGAATCCACACCTAGGCTTTATATATGTACTTATTTGGAATAGTCAAGAGGTAATGAACTGACTAAGATTGTGATAGACTCTTGAAAGATCAGGTTTAATTGACTTATGGACATACCATGTTATTAGATTAAGCTGTGTTGTATGCTTAAGTGGGATGCACGAATAATATTTTTATGGAGTAAATATGGTTGTTGTGATTAGGACAACATGATATTGAGATTATGAGAAACTATCTTACCCGTATGAGGGGAGAGATAATGTAAGATTGGGACATGGAATAATCGAGAATCGTGGAATACTAGCTAACTATTGAGACCTTAGATGGACATTCGAGGACGAATGTTTCTAAGGGGGGAAGGATGTTACACCCCGTAATACCAGGGCTACTAATTGAGAACGTGAATAAGGATTTAAGATTTGAATTTTGGAAGGAAAGAATAATTACATTTTCTTAAGGAAAATTTCGGAAAAAATGTGACGACGGAAAAATTATTAACTTGGAGTATAATACTTTTAATTGGATTTATGGACTTAGTATTGGATTATAAGGTGTTGAAATTGATAATATGGGGTCCGCCGAGAATTTCACAATTTCGCAGGGACCTTCGAAAAATTATAATATTTTTAACCAATCGGAGGGCGACACGTGGCGCCCCTCCACTTGTCTTGCTAAGATGACAACAAAATAGATATTTTGAGAGGGGACAAGTGGACATGGGTCCCACTCCACTTGGCTATACATATCCAAGTCTTGCAAGACTTGGATCACTTTACACTTAGACAAAAAAATAAGCTCTCATCTTCTCCCCTTTAGCTCCATAATTTCGAGAGCCCCTTGGCTAAAAACAACCATTGTTGATCAATTTATTTCTCCAAGATTAAGCCCTTAAACCAAGTGCTAAGCCTAGATTAATATTCTACACATTTTTACTTGTCTTGGCCGAAAGTTGATGCCAAAACCCTAGGGGTTCCATCGACTTTTTGGAAGTGAGATTCAAATATAAGTTGCTCCTAAGGTTGTAGGGGGTACATATATGTGATTGGAACTTGAAGAAGTTGAGCGAAACGAAAACTGCGCACCAATAAAGACCGGACTGTTTTGGGGCGTTTTTGGGCAATAAATGAGGTAAAAGTCCTTCTTCTTTTAAAGTAATTGGATATTACTTATTGTTATTATGTATGGATGAACTTGTGTTAGAAAAGAATGAAGAATAAAAAGCGTTTGAGCCATTTTTGGGGCTAAAACCGATTTGGGACAGATTTGGTGCAAATGGAATTCGTTGGTTATTTTCGTTGTTATCTTCACCTATTGCATGTTATAATGGATTAATATTGTTGTTAATAAGTTTTTATAACTTATGTAGATGTTTTGGAACTCGAATTGGAATAAAAAGGATTAAGGAACGAGTTATCGGGTTGTAGTTGTTGTGGCAGAAACCGCCCAAAAGCGTTAGACGTTGTTGTGTCGTTTAGTGGACTGTTTTGAGGTATTAAATGCTGGAAATTTAGTTGTTGTTATGCATGTTTAAGTGTAGTAGTTGCTAATGAAAGTCCTAAGGGAATAAGGGTGTGGAAAGGCGTTAAAAGGCCTCACATTTTACCCTCGTTATGGTTGGATTGCGGACTGTTTTTATGGGCTGATTTGTGGACTGTTTTGTATAATTGTGGGGCAGAATTTTACACGTCCATTTAGGCGTGTAATCCCCTTTGGCTAACTGTTGGTTGTGCCTTAAATGTGGCTTGTTGGTTGATGAATACGGGCCTTGGAAAAGGTGGAAAAGTACGTAGAAACAAAGGAAGTGCTGCCCAATTTTCCGTAGAATTAGAGGGCCATTATTTGGTATAAGTCCTACACTTGATAGTTTGTAGTTGATAGAAGTGCTATTGTCATTTTAGGTTGAAGTACTACGTGTAGCACATTCTACTTGGCTTGTGGAATAACCAATAAGGTTGAAGTACATTGGAGTGTATTGCTACTTGTTGTTTGGGTTAGTCGCCAACGAGGTATGTGAACTTTTTCTTTCCTTTGACATGATTATTTGGTAAGTCTATGTGACTAAATTTTAGTGAGTCTATGTGACTTGATTTGGTAAGTCTATGCGACTTAATTCATTTGAAGTAAGTAAGTCGATTTTGGAAATATATGAGTCTTGATTATGAAAGTATGAGTGGCTTAGTCAAAATTGTATAAGTTACGTGAAGTACTTTAAAGTTAAGAGATTTGATTTAAGGTTAAGAGACTTGATTTCTTTACAAGTTATGAGACTTTATTTTTCAAGAAATGGGACTTGATTTCTAAAGTTAAGAGATTTGATTTAAAGTTATGAGACTTGATTTCTTTACAAGTTATGAGACTTTATTTTTCAAGATATGGGACTTGATTTCTAAAGTTAAGAGATTTGATTTAAAGTTATGAGACTTGATTTCTTTACAAGTTATGAGACTTTATTTTTCAAGATATGGGACTTGATTTCTAAAGTTAAGAGATTTGATTTAAAGTTATGAGACTTGATTTCTTTACAAGTTATGAGACTTTATTTTTCAATATATGGGTTACTTGATTTATTTCTAAAGTTAAGAGGCTTGACTTCGAAAGAGTATGTGACTTGAGTTTTAAAAGTATACGTTTATTGATTTAAAGAGAAGGAGTTTTATGATTCTTTTTAAGTATGTATGTACGTAGTACTTTTGGGTTTAGTTTCCCCAATGTGATAAGAAATAAAAGTGCCTTAAGTTCTCTAAAATGAAAGGTTTTTATAATAACTTTATGGGAAGTTGTTATAACGACTTAAGAAGAAGTGAAATGGTGGTTAAAATGTTATGTAAGGAAAATCACACCGAGCCTACAAATAGGCCGGATTATGTTATGAGATACACTGAGCCTACAAATAGGCCGGATTATGTTATGAGATACACCGAGCCTACAAATAGGCCGGATTACGCCATATTACCCTGAACCTACACATAGGCCGGATTACGCCATATTACCCTGAGCCTACACATAGGCCGGGTTACATCATCTTACACTGAGCTCCACAGGCGGGCCGGATTATGCTACATGATTCCACATTACACCGAGCTCCACAGGCGGGCCGGATTATGCTACATGATTCCATAGTACACCGAGCCCCACAGGCGGGCCGGATTATGCTACATGATTCCACAGTACACCGAGCCCCACGGGCGGGCCGGATTATGCCACATGATTCATCAGTACACCGTGTCCCGCAAATGGGCCGGATTACGTTATCACGTATGGATAATCAAAGTAAGCTCCCAAATAAGAAGTCCCTCCATAAAGGGTGGGATTATGTTATGTAAGATATGTATGTTATGTGAAAAAACTTGATTGAATTCTTAAGTATGTATGTAAGAATATGATGTTAATTCTTATTGAAAGAAGGAAAAGAATGATTAATGTACGATTGATTTCATGAGTTAAAATGGCACGGTAGGATCTGGTATTTTAATTTTTATATTTGCCCCTGTCATTATTTTGTACAGTTATGATCTTGTTTAATGTACTTTATTTCCGTTCCATACTTAGTACTTGTTGTCTCGACTTTAGCCATTGCGTTCATGTCCGCAGGTATAGGTACACAGTTGTGGATCCGCGTGCTTAGGATCCTTGTTAAACATTTTGAGTTGGCTCCAAGTTCCGGAGTTTGTCATTATGGCTTGGTATATTCAGGGGTATAAGCGGGCCTTGTCGTCATAGTTGTTGTCACCTTCTTAGAGTCTGTATTCATATGTGGCATTGGTCGGTGTAAGTTGTATTTACATTGTTGTACATCGTAGACCCTTTCGGGTGATTTATATTTATACGGAAGCCTTTCCGGCTTTGCCTTTGTTTAAAAAAAATGAGTGTTATCTTTCGCGGTTTATTTATGTTGTATGGGTAGAAGGGTGCCCAGGTAGGGGCACCAGTCACGGGCCCGGGATTTGGGGCGTGACAGTTACAATCGTCGCATGTTAAGAAAGAAAGGATTTATAGTTGTTATAATTGTTACAGAGTATATAATGTTACGCCCCATAATTCCAAGAGAATGAGATGAGAACGTACGAAAGGAAATAAGATTTGAAATTGGAAAGTTAAGTGGCAGAATGTTTTTAGACAGATTTTTAGTGTCACGACCCGTTCGTGGCCGCGTGATCGTGCCTCAGGGCACCCAGTAGTCATACATCAGAGTAATCAGCGGAAATATAAAGCAAGACATGAAACAGTTTATAAAATAGGACACAGTTTATGTGAGAAAGCATCGCCTTTCGGCATACATATAAAAACATGGTTTAGCGATTCCGACATCGCATACAACATGACTCTGCACCTCTAAGGAAATATACAACTATGGCGGACGGGGCCCGCCATACCTCGACAGATAAAACTATCTACAACAGGAGATCATACCCAAAAGTAGAGCCTCGGAAAAGATGGAGCTCCCGACACCAACGTAGAGATCCTAAGAATGTGGATCTAGCACTGCCGCCTTACTGCATGAACGCAGAAGGAGTCGAGTCGACAACAGGTACTAAGTATATGAAACTGTAAAATACTTAAATGAAACATATCATTTTAAAAATAGTTTTGCAAGTATGTATGAAACAACGAGGAACCCGCATAGTGCCACATCACAAACAAGAGCAACAATAGGTAAACTGTAATAGGTCTTTTCTAGGCTGCGAATGATTCGAAGCAGGGCCACTCGCCCATATTATCACTCTGCAAGCCTAATCCTGGACTCCCGGAGTCCGCATAGGCCACTCACATGGGCCCGCATGAGGTATAACCCCGCATCGGTGCTACTCTCGGCATCGCCCCGGACTCGTTGTCCGCACGGCCACATAGACCGCATGAGGCATAACCCGCATACTAACACGGAACTCTCGTAGCTCCGCATAGGCCCCCGGACCCGCATGAGGTATTCTCGAATCATGGTCCTGCATCACCGAGTCTACCCGCGTGACGGAGGCAACTTAACCCGGTATCATCTCAAGAGGTGAGTGATGGTACACTAACGTAACGACTTATCTTTAAACAACATAAGCACAAGAATACTCTTTTCACAAAGCGTTACAAGACACTAACACACATAGCATCATATCGTGTCTACTTATCAAACCATCTTATTATTCTTTCACAATTCAATTAAGTCGTTATACACACATAGTCAAACTTGTTTCTTTTATCAATCTTAAGTGGTTATACTCAACTTCCCATAAAGCTAGTATAACTCTTAAGCACGCTTTAAAACCAGTTAGTTCTCTTCTGTTAAAAATGATTCGAAAGATTCTTTGAAATGCTTTCGGATCTTTATTATTGAGCTTAAGCGTGAGGCATTCTGTAAGTGTTATCGAGCTTAAGCGTGAGGCATTGCCGTAAGTATTATTCAGCTTAAGTCAAAGACATTGCCGTAGTTATTATTCGGTTAACACGTATGCGTTTATACTATATATATTGTAAAATATCATGCTTTAGGAAGAATCACATACCTTCTCGTGAAAACCACCGCTAAGTTGAATATGTGTAGCAGAGTCACCTATAATAGTCAGATATCTATCAAAGACTACTCAAGGTCATTCTAAACAGAGGGTTCATAATTCTACGGAAAGTCGGGCAGCACTTCCTACCCGGTGAGCTATATAAGTCATCTTGTGAAAACAGTCTATGTAATCTGATTTGATTATTCTTCTTTTAAACCCTTCTACTATGGTAATGATTCAATTCTATTACGTGATATTCTTCTAAGTATTTGATACTTATTCTAATACTACTACAAAGAAGTATTCTCTAATTCAAAAGAGGTTAGGATTAGTTACCTCGGTAAGCCCAATAATATCCTAGAAAAGTCGCGCTGAGCAAGGTTTAGCTCCTAAGTTGTATGCTCCAAGGAAACCTTAGAAGTTCTTCACAACTTCTACTAAGTAGTAAGGTATTTGGGCTAGGGTATTTTGGGCATTATAACAATACAAGAAGGCAACTTTTCTACCAAGGGAGGGGGGGTAGATTTTTGGCTAGGCTAGGGGGGGGAAGCCTCGGCCAAGGGTCACTTAGGCTAGAGGGGGAAGAGGGCTTGGACGAAATGGCTAACAAGGGAGAAGGGAGGATTTTCAAGACTTGGAAAGTAATTTGTGGATGAAGAACTCTTCATCTTAAGGGGGGTATTTATAGGTCAAGGGATGGCCAACCAATGGCCAAGATTTAGACAAGTGCAAGGCAAGTGTAGGGTGAGGATTAACTATACACAAATATCCTACCAACTCCTTGACTTGTGCACAAGGCACAAAAAACGTGCCATTGCTTAGCCAATTCGTCCAATTGGACGATTTGAAGTCCACCAATTGGAGGGTGCCAAGTGTCGCCCTCCCGTTGGTCCAAAATGTTTCGTCTCTCGGAAAAATCCGCAAAAAATAGAAATGGCATAGCCGGAATTTACCCTACGAAAGCTGTGGAAACGTTTCGTCGGAAAACTATTCGCTTTGTGAGTTGTGCCCAAAAAATCGTCCAAGGCCTAACTTTAAGACCAAACTTGTTGTACGTATTCCTTTACGTACATACTCTGGAAATACGGGGTATAACATTTAGTCAACTTTGGAGTGCTATATATCACAGTATATTAAGAGTTCTTAGGTGTTTTAAAAGCCGAATGTGAATTTTGTTGAGTCTAGTTTCCAACGCAATAAACCGCTCGTCGATAGGACATCCGGCGCAGAATTATGGGCGTTAAGTTCTGACGTGAAGAGAAGGAAAAATGTTCGATCAGCGCCACGTACGCCGGCTGTAGGGCCGCGGCTCCGAGGCGGGATTTTTGCGGAAAATGGGTAAAAATCAGAAGATATTTATATAAAGGACCTATGGGAGGGCGACAAGTGTCCCTCCCAACTTGTAGACCAAGAAAGGTCCTATATTATGACCAAGTCTTGCAAGACTTGGTCATTTGCAAGGATTCATCCAAAATAGAAATTCCTCTTCTCTTCTCTCTCAAAATTTATAAAACCCTAAGCCTAGTGAAATTATTGGAGAGGCGGCAAGAAGATAAAATGTTGATAAACTTGTACAGAGTTCGTGTGGATGATTTTAACGTGAAAAGGAGTTGCGGAAAAAGGGGCTACAGTGGGCGAAATCCTAAAGGTAAATTCCCTCTCCTCTTGGAAGTAAATTAGGATACATGTAGTAGTTGATATTGATCATCTGAATTATACATTGAAGTTTGATAAGTGTTATAGAATATTGAGAGCCTAAATCCGAGCACGAGCTTATTAGCCATTGAAAGTACAATACAAATTGGTCGATATTTATAATCGTCGCATGTTATCTAAATAAATGATTATAGTTATTGAAATTGGTTGCGACTATATAACATGTTAGAACGACAATATGGATTGAAAGGGAGTTGAAAGATTGTATGGGGTTGTACATTGTAGTCGAAAATGACATTTATATTGGACTGTTTTATATAAATTTTGGGGCAAAATTTTAAACGTCCTGTAAAGCGTGTAATCCCCTTTTATTGGTTTATGTGTTAAGCCTTAAATGTGGAATATTGGTTATTGATTTCGGGCCTTGAAAAGGTGGAAAAGTACGGAGAAACAAAGGAAGTGCTGTCCAATTTTCCGTAGAATAAGGGACTTTACAATTAGAATATTCTACGTTGAAGCTAGAAGCTAATAGACGTATTATGGTCATTATAGGTTGACATACTACGTACGGCATATTGGACTTAGCAAGTGGATTGAACCGAAGAGGTATGTGAAACTTTTCTTATCTCTTGAGCATGAATAGTTATCATTATATAAGTACGGTGGACGTAAGAGATTTAAATGAATTTAGTTCCATTTGATATCCTTGACTTGTTTTGAGAATGTCCAAGTTGGTTGAGTTAGATAATTAACTCACTTGTCTTAAAGGTCAAAGAGGTCTTAGTTTCTAAAGAATAAAGTTAGTATAACGGCTTTATGAGAATTTGGTTATAACAACTTTATGGGAAGTTAAAAGAATGGTTTATTCTAGTAATGTAAACAAGGATAAATGACTTGAAATAAAGAATGACAATTATTGATTTAAAGGCATCAATAGATTAATGTTTTACAGTAAAGGTCACTTGGGTTAGAAACCTATAAATGTATTTCTAAAAGGTATTGTGACTTGTCTTGAAAAGTAGATATGACTTGATACTACGGTTATTAGTATCTTGGGGTTTTATATGAAAAAGAGTCATTTTAAAAGAATAGGGGTACGTAGTACTTTGAGTTAAATTCTCGGATCCTTCATGATACGATAGTGCCTTAAGTTAAAAGAAATGAGAGTGCATGCTAATTAAGTCTAATGAGAAGTTAAGGGGTTTCTTAACTTTCTTATGTTATTTATAGTAGCCGGTTGTGCATGTGATATATTGTTCATTACGGGGTCATTCCCCGGGCTTGTGGCATTTGCATATTCCGTGGATTTGCTCCCCACGATGCGAGGAATTCCTCATGTGAGTCCGTAGGGCTCATGTAGATGAAATAGTCCTATGCGGGGCGGACCAGTCCTATGCGAGGAAATTACCTCATGCGGGTCCACACGGCTTATGCGGGTGAAATAGTCCCAGGAGTAGGATTGCGTGATAATACTACAGGCGGATGATCCTAGGTTAATCACAGGCTTCCTATTTTAAGAACCGGAAATGAATATTTTGTTACTCTCATTGTTAGTAAGGCACATTATACTGTTAAATTGATTATCATACATGTCTCTAGCTTTATTTTAGACTTATGATGTAAATTTCAGTATTTCCAGTTTTACATACTTGGTACATATTGTGTACTGACCCCCTTTCCTCGGGGGGCTGCGTTCATGCCGCAGGTAGGGGTAAGCAGGTTGTGGATCCTCACTCCTAGGATCATTGATCAGTTGTCAGAAGCTCCATTTCTGCGGAGGCTTGTCTTTTGGTACGATTTCCCTGATGTTGTAGATTTATGTACATTCAGGGGTATGGAGGGGCCCTGTCCCATCACAGTTGTTATTCCTAGAGGTCTGTTGTCATATCTTGTGGATTGGGTTGTAAAAAGAAATAGGTAACTGCTTTTGGGCTTATATATATATATATTTTCTTGGAAGGTGGCCTTATCGGCTAACCTGTTGATATTTCATGACTAGAAATTGTTGAGTTGTATGTATGTTCTGCTACTATTCTCTGATGTATACCTGTAAGGGGTGCCCAGGTAGGGCACTAGTCGTGGGCCCGGGGTCGGGTCGTGACATATAACATATTAGAATAACAACTTGGATTGAAAAGGAATTGAAAGGAAATTGATATTGTAGTGATACATTGTAGCCGAATATGGCTTTGGATTAATGGACAGTTTTATATTGATTGTGGGGCAGAATTTTACACGTCCGGCTAGGCGTGTAATCCCCTTTGATTAACTGATTGTTGAGCCTTAAATGTGGCATTTGGTTATTGATTTTCGGGCCTTCAAAAAGGTGGAAATGTACGTAGAAATGAAGGAAGTGCTGCCCGATTTTCCGTATAATAAGAGTCCTTATACATAGCAATATTCTACGTTGAAAGCTAGTAGTTGATGGACGTATTATGGTCATTATAGGTTGACATTCTACGTGCGGCGTATTCAACTTGGAAAGTGGTTTAAGTCGAATAGGTATGTGGAACTTTCCCTATCTTCTTGAGCATGAATTTTATAAATGTATAGTACGGTGGACGTACATGTTTAAAATGAATTCGGTTTCATTTTGGTATCCTTTACCTTGATTTCGAAAAGTGAGGTAACTTAGCTTTTAAAAGTATATGTGACTTGAGGTTACATGGAAAGATTACTAGACTTGAAAAGTATAGAATACTTGATTTAAAAAAGTATTGATAACTTGTTTTCTAAAGTTAAGAGATTTGAAGTATCTTGAAAGTATATGATACTTGGTTATAAAAGTATAAGTCTCTTGGTTTCATGCGGAGCAAATTGCTCCATTGCGGGTCCACATGACCTATGCAGGTGAAATAGTCCCAGGAGTAGGATTGCTTAATGATACTACGGGCGGGTGGCCCTAATTTGATCATGAGCTTCCTACTTTTATGCAGTAAAATATACTTTTGTTTACTCTCATTATTAGTAAGGCACAGTGTACTGTTATTTTGGTCATCATACATGTTTCCAGCTTTATTTTAGACTATATGATTTCATTTCAGTACTTTCAGTTTCACATACTTGGTACATAGTTATCGACCCTTCCTCGGGGCCGCGTCATGCCGCAGGTTGAGGTACATAGCTTGCTGATCCTCACTCTTAGGATCACTGTTCAGCTGTTGAGAAGCTCCATTACTCCGGAGGCTTATCTTTGGTTCAGATCCCTGGTATTGTCGGTTGTTGTACATTCAGGGGTATGGCGGGGCCCTGTCCCGTCACAGTTGTTATGTAAAAATTCTTAGAGGTCTGTAGTCATATCTTGTGGGTCGGTTTGTAAAAAAAAAAGAGGTAACTGCTTTTGGATTTGTATATATATATAGATACATGTCCAAGGAGGTAGCCTTATCGGCTAGCCTGTTATTTATTTCTTGTTGAGTTTATGTATGTTCCGCTGATTTTCTCGATGCACAGACTGTAGGGTGCCTGTAGTAGGCACGATCGCGGCTTCGGGTTGTGACAATATGTAATGTAAAATTAAACACAAATCAAATGTAATACTTCGAATGAAGACTTACATTTTGAAGCAATCAACCAAGCAGTTGAAACTTGTTACTTTGTGTAGTCCGGGGTGCACACTCAAAAGTCCCTTGATTTGCAAGTTGTAAGTTCTTAGAACTTTGATGTAATTTCTATCTTTAGAAATGCTAAGGATTTCTGCAGAGTTTTTGAAGAGATAATCTATCTTAGATGTGGTGTAGTGAAATGGAAAGAGAAGCCTCTTATTTATATGGATAAATAAGAGCTTTAGAGTTTTTAAATTTGGGCCCGAGAAAATTGACTGGTCAAGTCCGTTTGCTAACACGCGTCGGCACCGCGGTTCCATGAGGTGGCACCGCGGTGCCTCCACGTGCTTCTGGCACCGCGATCCTATCCAATTTTTTGCACCCTTTTCCCATTTCTAATGTCCCGATTATCAACGGAACATATATATATTATCTCTTCAATTACATCCTTCAATCAACGAAACATTTGACTTAGTATTTACCCTTCAGACCCCTACATACTGACACTAATTGTTACACCTCATAATTTTGGGGCGATAAATTGAGAACGTAATTAAGAAAATAAGACTCGAGTATTGGAAATAAAGTATATTTACATATGCTAACAAGGAAATTAGTATACAAAGAATGTAATCCCGGAATAATTTTGGATACAACAAGTGTGACGATGGAAATTAATACTTGTAGTTGAATTTTCCCAATGGGGTTATGGATTAGTGCCGTATTATATAAATGTTGACATCAAGAATATGAGGTCTTATGAGATTTTCAGGATTTAAATAAAGTGCGGTCTAAGATTAATTAATTATGGGATTAATTTTAGCGGAGGGGATGATAAGTGGACAACTTGAGGGTTCCCTCCACCACGTGGAGAATGGGATAGAAAAGCACCAACATGCATAGGCTCAACTCATATACCCAAGCTCCTCTCACTTCTTTACCTACAATTCGAAATTACTCTCTCATATCTCCTCCCACAGATTTTCCTCTATCCTCCATAGCTAAGTGAAGACCAAATCAACTCCCCCTTCCAATATTAAGCTCTTCTACTAATTTCTAAGCCATGGTAAACTCCTAACGATGTTTTTGGTAATCTTGGCGAATCGCGAAACTTTAGCCTTGGAGATGAACGATTTTGGAGAAGAAAAATGTGGAGTAACATGAGTTTTAAACTTGTAAAGGATGCATGCATGTCATTGTAACTTGAAGAAATAGTGCAAAATGGTGCAGTGGCCGGAGGGACTATTTTAGCTAAGCAAGGTAAGATTTCTTCTTCTTATAGAGTAATTGGAGTTAAATGATATTGTAGTTAAGAGATGAACTCGTGTTAAGAGAAATTGGAAGTAAGAAAATGCATGTGATTGTAGTGATGTTGTAGTTGAGCGATTTTGGGGTTGTTTAAGTACATTGGGTTCAATTGTTTGTGTTGTTATCGTTGTCATTGATTGCATGTTAAAAATGAAGGAATTTTGATATTTAAAGTTGTAGTTGTTTATATGAAATTGTTGGAATATGAATTGGAATTTAAGGAATTATGAGGAGAGTCATGGTACTATGTTCTTGTGGATTATATGTTCATGAAGTCGTTGGACATCGTTGTATTGTATTTAGGGGCTGTTCTTGTTGAGTTAGAATGTTGGAAATTTAGTTATGAATATGCATGTACATTGTGGTAATTACTAATATATGTTCTAAAGGAAATAAGGTGTAGAAAAGTGTTATATTGTAAATTATAAGACGAGCTTGCCGCTCATTGCACTCTCTTTGATTGTCGGAGTATGAACTGCTTTAGTGGTTGTTTTAATATGGATTAAGGGGCTGTATTAACATGTGAAATAAGTGTATTAATCAACTTGGTTGATGTGGTTGTTGTATTCCTTGTACATAAAAAAAAAGAATGTATATAGATGATGCATATGGAGTATATGAGACTGATTTTACTATATCCTTGAGTTGATGTTGTTGACCTTGTGTGTGAGTTGCGGATGTGTGTATAAGTAGGGGAAATGCTACCCAAATGTTTACATGAAACGAGTTATCATTCAATATATAACGTATAATAGTCATAGAGTTGATGGTCATGTTACTATTGTTATAGGTTGAAGTGCTAATCGAGACGCATTTTAATTATTGAGTTGGTATAGACGACAAACGGTATGTGAAACAATCCCTTCTTTCTTTTTGGCATGAGTTACATAAAATGAGCCTATGACGGACGTACATAATTACAATGAATCCTAATTCCTAGTGATATTTGATATGATAGTTGCCTTTGATTCTCCAGTGATAGTTCATGCTAATTATTCCATTGAGAGTCAGATGATTAGTTAATTGGTATATGGTTACTCATGATATTCTATTCGTGCTTAATGTGATTATATCATTTCACCGAGTCCCGGGCCGGGTATGTTCGTGCAAAGCTTCATTGCATTGTTCACCGAGTCCCTCACTAGAGGACCGGGTACGGTATATATATGTATATGACTTCACTCGCCGAGTCCCAGAATGGGCTAGGTACGGTATGTATATGGATGATCATTTCACCGAGACCCTCACTAGAGGGCCGGGTACGGTATATATATATATGACTTCATTCACCGAGTCCCATGATGAGCCGGGTACGGTACAATATATGGACATGTGTGACTCTCATTTCATAAGGCACATATGTATTGGTATCTTTGATTATCATACTTATCTCCTGACATATTTTGGACATATATGATCTTCTTTATCGTACTTCGTGTTTTATATACTCGGTACATTTTTCGTACTGTCCCCCTTTTTCGGGGGGCTGTGTTTCATGCCCGAAGGTACAAACACTCGGTTTGGTGATCCTCCAACTTAGGATTTTTGCTCAGCTACTTGGAGAGCTCCATTTTTCCGGAGTCTAGTCATTTTGGTACAGATCCTTTGATATAGACTTATGCATATTCAAGGGTATGACGGGGCCCTGTCGCGTCATATTTCACCGTTGCACTCTTAGAGGTCTGTTGGACATGTGTGGGTTTGACATGTGTGGGTTGTAGACGTGTTTTGGTCAGCTATACAGTTGTGGTTCGTTTTGGATATTTCCGTGTATGGTGGCAGCTTGTCGGCTTGCCTATTTTCATATGACTGATTAGCTGTGACTCCTCGGGAGATAGGTTCATTCTGATATGCAGCGTTATGAGACTGCTGCCTGCTTTTATAGATTTCTACATTGTCTTTGTTATCAGTCTGATTATATGTAACAGGATCGTATACGGGTGTCCAATTAGGGCACTTAGTCACGGCCCATCGGGTTGGGTCGTGACACTAATATCATTAGGATCTTCACAGAACTCCTAGACTGCGCCGGAAGACGAACCTCAATATGTAAAGTTTATCTACACGAAGCACGTGAACTTAACCTCTATGTGGGAAGATAAAATCATTTCATTCACGACACACTCAATCAAGCTTAGGATTTGTCAAGTGTCTATCCAAATGGCTTGATCATAATAACTCATCTATATTAGTTGACAACAAGACCATATCAAAGACATGTCCACTGTATTGGCCAATGACTTAGTCAACCTAATATCTTGTGAGAACCTGAGTGCTCTCTCGAAGATGCATTCGAGGAATGAATTCTAATCTTGGTTCAATACTGTTACACCCCGAATATCCAGGACATGTTTATAAGAATGTACGTAAGAACTCAAAAATGTTAAGATTCGAGACTAGTAAAAATTTACCGGAATTATGGAATTGTCGGAAAACGAAATATTGTGACGAATGGGAGGGCGACACGTGTCACCCCCCCCTAAGTGGTCTTGGACGAATTGGCATGGGTAAAAGGGTCATTTGACCAAAAGTTAGATGACCAAGTCTTGCTAAGTCTTGTAGCTTGATATTGTTGACTTGTCAAAGGGCCATTGGGGCTTGATCCTTGTGAAATGTATCTAAGCCACACATATGTACTAATCTTGGCCCTCCATTATGCTATATAAGCTTACTAGTAGCAAGACTAGTTCCCACACTTAGTCATATTTCAAGAAAATCTTTGAAGAACTCTAGGGAGCTCTCGGCTTTGAGGGTTTCAAGAAAGAAAAAAAATTTGTTTGTTGTTCTTTAAGCTCCACACTTTAAACCAAGGTTCATAAGGGTATTGTAAGGGTATCTCAATAGAAAGATCCCGGAAAAATATTGTTTTCGTAATAGTCGCAAGGTGAAAAACTAGTTACTTTCCTAGGTTTAGTTTGGAAGATTAAAGGAAAGTTGTTGATGATCTTCTAAGGGCTTCAAGTGGCGGATTGAAGTGTCAAGGAGAGGCTCTAAGTTGCTGAGAGCGACTTCAGATCTTGAAGTTGGATAAGGCTCGTTGAGGTAACAATCTTGTTCTCTTAAAGTGTTATAAGATTACATATTGTTGTAGCCTTAGATTCTAGCTAGCATGAAGTATTATGTGTGGAAGATTCATAAGTGATTTGGATAGTAGAAGCCTAGAATCTGAAATGACATTTTAGCCATTTGAAATTGAAATACAATTTGATCGTTAATTAGAATCGTCGCGCTATCTACTTAAAGATTATAGTTGTTATAATCGATTGCGGCTTTGTAACATGTTATACTTAACAACTTGGTTTAAAAAGGATTTGGAAAAGATGATATGTTGTTGCACCTTAGCCGAGAATGACATTGTATTTTTGGATTGTTTTGTATCATTTGTGGGACGGAATTTTACACGTCTTGTTAGGCGTGTAATCCCTATTGTTTACTACATTGTTGAGCCTTAAATGTGGCGTGTTTGGTTATTGAATTCGCCTTGAAAAGGTGGCAAAGTATGTAGAAACAAAGGAAGTGCTGTCCGATTTTCCGTAGAATTTAGTGACTTAGCACTTAGAATATTCTACGTTTGAAGTAAGAAGTTAATAGACATATTATGACCATTATAGGTTGAAGTACTAGGAGTAGCGTATTCTACTTGAAGGGTGGAAAAGCTAGCAAGGTTATAGTACTTTGGAGCATTTGCTACTTGTCGATAATCGTCGCGAGGTATGTGAACCTCTTCCTTCCTTTGGCATGATTCTATGTATGGAGTATACATGTGGTATTATTTCATGTTCCTTTCTACTCTTAGAAGTTAAGAGGTAGGTATGTTGATTTACTCTATGTAAATGTTATGTCTAAGTTATCCTAAGTTCTTACCAAGTCTTATGAGGATGTTGGTAAGAGTCGTTAGAGGTATTTGGAGCGAGTTGACTTGGCTAATTTACTTACACGAATAAGAACAAGTATCGAACAAGCCATTGCAGCGTTAATAAAGGAAAATGTAATGACAATTGATTATATTAAAATGAGTAGAATTCTCCATATGCATAGAAGTTAAGATAAGACAAATTTGTATTACATTTTCTAGATCATGGCTGCATTAATAAGATCGTTATAAATAAGTATAACCTATTCACACACATAAGGCATATGTACTTAACTTAAAGAAGTTACGTTATGAAGTTTTAAGACTATGAACCATTGACTCATAAAAGGTTGAGAGACTTTATTTTCAAGTAATGAAACTTGATTCTTAAAGGAAGAAATGACACGATTTAAGGGAAGTAACTTGTTTTTAAAAGGTGTGAGTTACTTGAGATTTAGAAAGTTAAGAAATTTAATTTCTAAAGTTAAGACACTTGAAGTATGTTGGAAGTTAAGAAAATTGATTTGAAAGCATATGATACTTGGTTTTATAAGTATAAGTCTCTTGGTTGAAAAAGGAATGAATTTTTCTAAAAACCATAAAGGGTTATAACGGCTTTATGGGAAGTTGGTTATAACGACTTTATGGAAGGTTAAGAGAATGGTTTCCTCTAATAATGTAAACAAAGGAGTAACTTGAAATAAGGAAGGGCAATTTGATTTAAAGGTATCACTTGCTTAAAGTTTTAAAATAAAGTCACTTGATTTAGAAGCCGAGAAATGTATTTCTAAAAGTGTAGTGACTTTAGTGAAATGTAAACAAGCCTTGATACTACGGGTGTTAGTATCTTGGGGTTTTATATGAAAAGGAATCTTTTGAATAGAATGGAAGTACGTAGTACTTGGGGTTAAATTCCCGAATTTTTATGTGAAACGAAAAGTGTCTTGCGTTTATAAAAATGGAAGTCTAATGATTTAATGAACTTGCCTATGTTTGCTTGTGATAGCTTTGAGTGCAAGTAGTATATGTTTACGTTGTCGTGACTCTCAGTTGGAGGGTACTGTCTTGTCAGAGGTTTACTTGGGCGTCGAAGCGGTGATGTGGGATTCCACGGGTATGCTTCCATTGTGATTGATCCTTGGACATGCTTATATGATGAGGGATTCCGGGGCATGCGACCAGGATGCGGATTAGATTCCCGAATTGTCTTTATTACTCCTTGGACATGCTTATACGATGAGGGATTCTGGGGCATGCGACCAGGAGGCGGGTTAGATTCCCAGATTTGTTTTATTACCCATGGCCATGCTTATACGATGAGGGATTCCGGGGCATGAGACCCTGTTATGTACGAACTATTACTCCATGGACTATCTCCCCATGAAGACATGTACCCAAGATGAGGGATTCCACGGGCATGTTATATACGATTATTACCCCATGGATTAGCTCTTCATGAAGTCATGTACCCGAGATGAGGGATTCCACGGGCATGATATATATATATATATATATATATATATATATATATATATATATGTTGTATGTGTGTACGCCGACAGTGAGGTAGGATGCCACGGGCGCGTCACATGGTTATATGTTACACTTACGACTGTCAGCAGTGATGGGGGATTCCACGGGCAGGGAGTATAGATATATATATGTATTGTAGGTGTACGCAAGCGGTGAGGTAGGATGCCACGTGGCGTCACATGGTTATGTTATTCACTTATAGTTGTAGGCGAGGTAGGATGCCACGTGAGCGTCACATGGTTATGTTATTCACTTATAGTTGTAGACAGTGATGGGGAATTCCACGGGCACGCTTTGGTATTTGTGGGCTTGAGACCCTTACTGGATTATGTGATGATATTTGAGGGCCTGTGTCCATAGCCCTGGTGTGATTATTGTCCATGTGTTGAAATAGTCTGTACAAGGTAAAAACTGACTTTCATTACTTTCACTTCAGCAAGGCACGATTATCGTTGTTCGTTATCATACATGTCTCGGCTTTATATAGATCGTTATGATTTCATTCTGATTTTTGATTTCCACATACTTGGTACATATTTCGTACTGACCTCCTTCGGGGGGCTGCGTTCATGCCGCAGGTTTAGGTACATATCTTGCTGATCCACACTCTTTGCATCACTGTTCAGTTCTTGGAAAGCTCTATTTCTCCGGAGGCTTTGTCTTTTGGTACGATTCCCTGAGGTTGTAGGTTCATGTATATTCAGGGGTATGTATGTTGATTTACTCTATGTAAAGGTTATGTCTAAGTTATCCTAAGTTCTTACCAAGTCTTATGGAGGATGTTGGTAAGAGTCGTTAGGAGGTATTTGAAGCCAAGTTGACTTGGCTAATTTACGGCACGAATAAGAACAAGTATCAAACAAGCCATTGCAGCGTTAATAAAGGAAAATGTAATGACAATTGATTATATTAAAATGAGTAGAATTCTCCATATGCATAGAAGCTAAGATAAGACAAAATTGTATTATATTTTCTAGATCATGGCTGCTTTAATAAGATCGTTATAAATAAGTATAACCTATTCACACACATAAGGCATATGTACTTAACTTAAAGAAGTTACGTTATGAAGTTTTAAGACATGTGCACCTTATCCATCTACCACACCAACTTGCACAAATATCCTACCTAACCAACCCACCCTTTTCGTCCACCTTTGCCGCCCCACTTGCTTCCAATGTGAGGGTGACACATGTCACCCTCCCGTTGGTCCAAAATGTTTCGTCTCTCGGAAAAATCCGCAAAAATTAAAAATGACATAGCCGTATTTTTCCCTTCGCAAGTTTAGTAAAACGTTTTGAAAAAACGACTCCTTCGGCACTTGTGTACAAAATTCGAAACTTGCCAAATCTTAAAGCTTAATTTTTCTACGTACGTCCTTACGTACATACTCTGGAAATACGGGGTATAACATTCTCCCCTCCTTAGAAACATTCGTCCCGAATGTTCCTTCTCAAGACGGACAACGATGAAGTTCTTCTTAACAAGTTGCCAATGCCACACCGCCACAAAATAACACACGCTCTTCCTTCCTTACTGCGCATCTTTCCGAACACTTGAACTCTTTTAGTATACGTACCACACTTTAGTCATCGCTTAGTTTCCAAAACTTTGTAGTCACCACCTCCAAAATTTGTGTTCTTACTAGCCTCAATCTCCTTAAGGCTATTCCCGCCTTCACGATCCGCTCGTCGAACATACCCACGAACTCATCGATGGTCATCTAAACTGGGCCTAGCACCCTTGTGACCCACCACCTGGCGACCACCTGAGCTGACCCCACCTCGAACAGCCGCGGTTGGCCCGCAACATGGCCCCAACCCGACACACTTAACGCATCAAGCTTTTGTTCCCGATCCGAACAATCTTACCTATACAGTCATGAAAGCTACCACTTCCATTTCACACTACCAGGACTTATCACACAATACATTCTAGGCATAAAATGCACTCGACAAGGATCACTTGCAAAATCTTGTACTCAAGACGGCCTTACATCTAAGGTCTCAATCGTAATATTCTAAGGTTCATCATTTTCACCCTGTGCTTACCCTTTCTCGCTAACTGTGTTTCTAAATCACATTTTAGCACAAAGCTATCCGAACATAACACTAAACATATCATCAATACATACAAAACTCTAGAGGTTAAGGATATACTAAAAATAGGCGGTTGGAAGGACCGCTAAAATCGGGAACTTCCACCGCGACCTCTCGTGGCCCAGGTGTATGAACATCTGCCTAGCTATGGAAGGTGAAGAACCCGCAATCGCCTAGTAGTCTGTGCTATCCCACTAGTGCTACCCCGGTCGGAGCCTTCTCGTCAAATGGCCCCGCCGGCCGCAAGTATAGCAATCTCCCAAACCAAGACGACATTCCCTTGGGCTTTACCACAATGGTCACACCGAGATACGGTGACCTCATCCGCGAGCACTCTACTCCCCGAAAATCTGAAACCCAGGAGCCACGACCTACTCCTCGAATATCCCGGCGTCCCGGCGCCGGAGGACCACTCATCGGGCGAGGTACATAACTAGTTCGGCCGAGGCGTCCGCCTCGAAAGTCACCAGGACCTGCTGCTCGACCTCTTCTCGCGATCTTGGTCATTCCGTCGATTTCTCCGCCTCACATCCAAGTGCATAAGCTGCGTGCGGCAATGTCCATGCCCACAAGAGCTACACCAACAACTTTCGCTAGGTAATCATCGAGCCACAGAACATATCGGTGCACTCGATCCTCCATACTAGCTACTAATGCGGGACGCACGCCAATGAGTCGAACTCACATTGTACTCCGAACCGCACGCCCGCTCGCCGCAACACCAAAATCTGCCCGAGCCCTCTGCATCTCGGGAGGCAAGAAATATGCAAGAAAGGCCTCTGAGAACTCATTCCATACAGCTGGAAGTGCATGCCCTCCCCGGGACAGCTCCCACGAATCAAACCAGTCGACTGCGGTATCACGCAGCCGATGCGAACCTAGGACCACCGACTCGGTCTCCGATGCCTTGATCACTCACGATCCGTCAGAATCGCCGGATGAACTCCTCGCGATCATCCTCGTGCCTCGACCTATAAAATCGCGTTACATCTCGTAAAATCCCGTAGCCTCAAACTATCTCGGACCGTGAACCATCGCTATCGAACTGGCCGGCCCACTTATCCTCAAGTCCGCCACAACCACGCCATTAATCGCCTACTCTTGTAACTCATCTCTTCTCGCCTGCATCGTGGATCGAGGCTTAGGTCTCGTTGTCTCAGAGAGATCGCCGCTTTACTCGCAGCCTCCTCTCACGCTTTGCCCTTCCGCCCGGGTTGCCGCGCGAGGCATAATCGTAAAATGAAGTACGCTGAGGGTCCAACTTTTCACACAAATTTCTAAGGAACGATCTCGTAATGAGAAGAGCGGAAACTAATCCTAAATGTCTCTGCGACCTCCGATTATAGATGTGGTGCACAACACATCGATAATCAAGACTCTACTAGATACGCCTCAGAGACACTTTCCGAGGACTAATCGCTTCGATACCACTTTTGTCACGACTGCCCGGCCCGTGGATCGTGCCTTACCGGGCACCCTAGTGATACAACTTGAGAGAAAAACCAGCGGAAATAATTACTTATACTTTTAAATAGACATGGATCAAGATAAATATAATAGGCCAACCAAAACGGTTGCCTTTCAACATATATCTATGTATAGACATTTGAACAAGCATAATCCTTACAACCCCGCCCACAAATAAAGGCTATAGACCTCTAAGATTTTTACAACAACTATGACGGACAGTGGCCCCGCCATACCCCGAATGTACAAGAACCTCTGCACTGTGGTAACATACCAAAGATAAGCCTCCGAAGGAACTGAGCTTCCCAATATCTCAAAGGTGATCCTCTGCGGGATCGATACCAATGTAACTCTACTGCGACATGAACGCAACCCCGGGGAGGTCAAGACAACAGTACCAAGTATGTGAAATCAGAAAAATATCAGAAATGAAATCATAGCATCTATATAAAGCAGAGACATGTATGATAACCAAACTACTGACACCACATATAAACAAATATATCAAGTCGTGACTCACGCCTCCAAATCATCACTCGTGTGGAATTCCTTCCTCACCGCCAGCCTATGATATAACAACACCAAGGAGTATATGGAACACCGTGTCCCACTGTGTCAATAAAACCGTGACGGCAAGTATAACTACCAGATCCGACCGTACTCAATAATATCGCATAACCATATCACGGGCGACACGTGGCAAGTGCACCAGCCTCCGAGATCCACTGCGTCCACGTGGCGGCGGGGCAAGTGAATCGCCGTGCACCCGATCACAACCGTAAGTCACGAAGCACCATCCCAACACTGACTCGTGAAGCTGACACGTGGCAAGTACACTAGCCTCCACCAGATCAACCTGCGTCACGTAGCTGACGGGGGCAAGTGAATCGGCCAGGCACCCGATCACAACCGTACGTCACGATACTTCGCGCGAAGGCGACACGTGGCAAGTGCAATAACCGCTACGGATCCACCGCGTCCGCGTGGTGGCGGGGCAAGTAAACAACTCGCGCGATCACAACAACCGTAAGTCACGATACTTCGCCATAACCAAAATGGTCACGTGTCCACAGAATCCATCAACGGTGTAGACATGCCCATGTAACAATGCTAATGGAAGCATACCCGTGGAATCTCTCACACCGCAGACGCCCAAGTAAGTTCTCCACAAGTCAACCGGCCCTCCATCGAGAGACGCGGTAGTATAGAAACACAATTCTTGCACAACAAAGACTATCACCATAAGCATATGCAAGTGACACAACAACAAGCATAGGCAAGTTATACACAACTCAAAGTACTTTCATTTTATGTCAAAGTCCGTGTTTTAACCCTAAAGTACTACGTTCGTTAAATTCCTTTTAAAGAGATCTATTCCTTTTATAAAAGTCACCCGGTACCCGTAGTATAAAAATAGAGTGACTCACATTTTCAGGTAAACCAAAACACTTTCTTTTTAAACAACATTCTTTTCCTTAAAGTTCCAGTTTGCCTAATTTCAATTACTCAAGTCTCTTTATTTTAGAAAAGTTTCATAGTTCAATGTCTTAATCTCTTTTAAAACAATTGCGTAACATATGCCATATGTGTGAAAAAGCTTATTCTTGTTTATAACCATCTTATTAAAGCAGCCATGATCTAGGAAATGTAATATCATTTTGTCTCATCTTAGCTTCTATGCAAATGGAGGTTTCTACTGGTTTTAATAATACTTCATTATTCATTACATTTTCCTTTATTAACGCTGCAGTGGTTTATCGATACTCATTCTGATTTCCAAATCAAGAAACATTTCTTCTTTTAAAAACCAAGTACTCATTACTCACGAATGAGGTTTCACACAAAATTCATATTTATTCAAGTCAAGTCTCTTATCTTTTAAGATCAAGTCTCTTAACTTCTAAAAATCAGTAAACCATTCTCTTTATCTCTCTTAAGGCGTTATACCTAACTTCCCATAAAGCTAGTATAACTCTTATGTTTTCAAAACCAAGTATTACTCTTCTTTCAAAACGGTTTATCAATCTTTTGAAAAACTTCAAGATTCTTTATTATTCAGGCTTAAGTCAAAAGACATTGCCGTAACACTACATTCAGTTAACACACGTACGTCTACCGTACTATATATATATTCCCTTTAAAATATTTCAAGGTTCTTATTATTCAGGCTTAAGTCAAAAGACATTGCCGTACAACTATATTCAGTTAGCACACGTACGTCTACCATATTATATATACATATTATTCAGGCTTAAGTCAAAAGACATTTCCACACGTACGTCTACCGTACTATATATATTCTTTTAAAATACTTCATGCTCAAGAGTATAGGAAGAATCACATACCTCGCGACGATTATCGACTATAAGCAAAACGCTCCAGGGCTATAACCCGGCTAGCCTTGTCCACCTTCTAAGTAGCACATGCTACTTGCAGAACATTCAACCAATAAAGGTTATCAGTCTACTGTAAATACAGTTTAATCTTCTACTCTAATATTCTTCTGATGTGATTTCAGTTCAAGTCTATTCTGTAATATCCTTTTATTACAGTTCAATTCTCTTCTATGAATCTTATATTCATTTATATACTACTACAATATGTAATTCCCAATTACAATAGAAGGACAGTAGTATTTACCTTGATGAGCCCAAAAATTATCCAAGGTTAATGTCGATCCTGAGCATCGTTTAGCTCCTACTCCGTGCGCTCCAATTCGCTCCAAACAACCCTTAGAAGTTCTACACAACTTCTACTTAGTACTCCAACCAATTATGGAGATTTTTCCATAGGGTTTCGTTTAGTGGCTAAAGGAAGTATAATAGTATTTTCCGGGCTTTTCGTATAGAGGTAACTTTGGAAAGTACTACAAGGTATATGGGCTAAAGTATTTGGGCATTATAACAATACTAGGAGAGTATTTCTATACCACAAAAGGGGGGTGTTATACGAAAACAACTAGGCTAGGGGGTACCTCTGGCTAGACACTACCATGGGGACCTCTGCCAAAGCTTCTCAAAAGGGGGGAGGGGGGTGTGTGTAGGACGAACACAACTCACAAAAGGGGGAGGGATTTCAAGACTTGGAAATGATTTTAGGATGAAGAAGTTCATCACTTAGGGGGGGTATTTATAGGTCAAGAAATGGCCAACCAATGGCCAAGATCCTTCCAAGTGTAAGGCAAGTGTAGGGCTAGGATTAAGCCATGTGCACCTTATCCATCTACCACACCAACTTGCACAAATATCCTACCTAACCAACCCACCCTTTTCGTCCGCCTTTGCCGCCCCACTTGCTTCCAATGTGAGGGTGACACATGTCACCCTCCCGTTGGTCCAAAATGTTTCGTCTCTCGGAAAAATCCGCAAAAATTAAAAATGACATAGCCGTATTTTTCCCTTCGCAAGTTTAGTAAAACGTTTCGTCGAAAAACGACTCCTTTCGGCACTTGTGTACAAAATTCGAAACTTGCCAAATCTTAAAGCTTAATTTTTCTACGTACGTCCTTACGTACATACTCTGGAAATACGGGGTATAACATTCTCCCCTCCTTAGAAACATTCGTCCCGAATGTTCCTTCTCAAGACGGACAACGATGAAGTTCTTCTTAACAAGTTGCCAATGCCACACCTGGCCACAAAATAACACACGTTCTCTTCCTTCCTTACTCGTCGTACCCTTCTCGAACACTTGAACTCTTTTAGTATACGTACCACACTTTAGTCATCGCTTTAGTTTCCAAAACTTTGGAGTCACCACCTCCAAACTTGGTCTTCTTACTAGCCTCAATCTCCCTTAAGGCTATTCCCGGCCTTCACGATCCGCTTCTGGTCGAACATACCCACGAACTCATACGATGGTCATCTAAACTTGGGCCTAGCACCCTTGTGACCCCACCACCTGGCGGGACCACCCAGAGCTGACCCCACCTCGAAACAGGCCGCGGGTTGGCCCGCAACATGGCCCCAACCCGACCCACTTAACGCATCAAGCTCTTGTTCCCCGATCCGGAACAATCTTACCTATCTGGTCATAAGCTACCACTTCCATTTCACACTACCCAGGGACTTATCACACAATACATTCTAGGCATAAAATGCACTCTGACAAGGATCACTTGCAAAATCTTGTACTCAAGACGGCCTTACATCTAAGGTCTCAACTGTAATATTCTAAGGTTCATCATTTTCACCCCAGCTTACCCTTTCTCGCTAACTGTGTTTCTAAATCACATTTTAGCACAAAGCTATCCGAACATAACACTAAACATATCATCAATACATACAAAACTCTAGAGGTTAAGGATATACTGAAAATAGGCGATTCAGAGGACCGCAAAATCGGGAACTTCCACCGCGACCTCATCGTGGCACGGTGTATGAACATCTGCCTAGCTATGGAAGGTGAAGAACCGCAATCGCTACAGTAGTCTGTGCTATCCCACTAGTGCTACCCCAGTGGGGCTCTCGTCAAATGGCCTGTCGGCGCAAGTATAGCAATCTCCCAAACCAAGACGACATTCCCCATGGGCTTTACCACAATGGTCACACCGAGATACGGTGACCTCATCCGCGAGCACTCCTACTCCTCGAAAATCTGAAACACAGGAGCCACGACCTACTCGAATATCCGAAGGTCCCGGGCCGTGGAGGACCACTCAGTCTTGGCGGAGGTACATAACTAGTCTGCTGGCGGTCCGCCTCGAAAGTCACCAAAGGACCTCTGCTCGCCCTCTTCACGATCTTGGTCATTCCGTCGATTTCTCCGCTCCTCACATCCAAGTGCATAAGCCTGCATGCGGGCAATGTCAATGCCCGGCTGAAGAGCTACACCCGAACAACTTTCTGCTAGGTAATCATCGAGCCCTGTAACATATCGGTGCACTCAATCCTCCATACTAGCTACTCTTGCGGGGACGTCGCCAATGAGTCGAACTCCACATTGTACTCGAACCGCACGCGCTCGCGCAACACCAAAAATCTGTCGGCCCGAGCCCTCTGCATCTGGGGAGGCAAGAAATGTGCAAGAAAGGCCTCTGAGAACTCGTTCCATACAGCTGGAAGTGCATGCCCTCCCCGGGACAGCTCGCGAATCAAACCGATCGCGGTATCACGCACCGATGCGAACCTAGGACCACCGACTCGGTCTCCGATGCCTTGATCACTCTCATGATCAGAATCGCCGGATGAACTCTGCGGATCATCCTCGCCTCGACCCATAAAACTCGGCGGGTTACATCTCGAGAAAATCCGTAGCCTCAAACTATCTCGATCGGGGTGAACCATCGGTGCTCACTGGCTGCTGCGTCGGCCTTATCCTCAAGTCGCCACAACCACGGCCATTAATCGGGCCACTCTTGTAACATCTCTTACGCTCCGGTGTGGGATCGAGGCTTAGGTCTTGTGGTCTCGTAGAGGCTGCCACGCTCTACTCGCGACTCACTCTGCGCCTTGCCGCTCGGGCGGGTTGCCTAGCGGAGGCATAATCGGTAAAAATGAAGTACGTCGGAGGGTCCAACTTTTCACATGACTCTGAACGATCTCGGAATGAGAAGAGCGAAACTAATCCTAAATGTCTCAGCCTCGATTATAGATGTGGTGCACAACACATCGATAATCAAGACTCTACTAGACACGGTCTGTAGACACTTTCCGAGGACTAACTGCTCTGATACCACTTTTGTCACGACCCGTTCCGGGGCCCGTGACTGGTGCCTTACCCCGGGCACCCTAGTGATACAACATCAGAGAAAAACCAGCGGAAATAAAAACTTAAACATTTAAATAGACATGGATCAAGATAAAGAAAATAGGCCAACCAAAACGGTTGCCTTTCAACATATATATATGTATAGACATTTGAACAGTTACAATCCTTACAACCCTGCCCACAACAGTGCTACAGACCTCTAAGATTTTTACAACAACTATGACGGGACAGGGCCCCGCCATACCCCTGAATGTACAAGAACCTACAGACTCAGGGTAACATACCAAAGATAAGCCTCCGAAGGAACGAAGCTTCCCAATATGCTGAAAGGTGATCCTATAAGCGGGGATCGACAGCCGATGTAACTCTACCTGCGGCATGAACGCAGCCCCCCGAAGGAGGTCAGTACAACAGGTACCAAGTATGTGAAACTGTAAAATACTGTAAATGAAATCATAGCAGTCTATATAAAGCAGGAGACATGTATGATAACCAAACTACAGTACACCACATATAAACATATCAAGTCGTGGACTCACGCCTCCAAATCATCACTCGTGCGTGGAATTCCTTCCTCACCGCCGGCGATCTATGATATAACAACACCAAGAGTATATGTGAACACGGTCCCACTGTCAATAAAACCGTCTGCGGCAAGTATAACTACCAGATCCGACCGCATCAATATCTTTGCATAACCATATCATGGCCGACACGCGTGGCAAGTGCACTAGCCTCGCCAGATCCACCGCGCCACGTAGGCGACGGGGCAAGTGAATCGGCAGCACCGATCACAACCATAAGTCACGGCTCCCATCCCAACGACTCGCGAAGGCGACACGCGGCAAATACACTAGCCTCCACCAGATCCACTGCGCCACGGCGGCGGGGCAAGTGAATCGCCAGCACCGATCACAACCGTAAGTCACGATACTTCGCCGCGAAGCTGACACGTGGCAAGTGCAATAACCGCTACCAGATCCACCTGCGTCACGTGGCTGACGGGGGCAAGTAAACAGGCTACGCACCCGATCACAACCGTAAGTCACGATACTTCGCCATAACCAAAATGGTCACGTGTCCACAGAATCCATCAACGGTGTAGACATGCCCATGTAACAATGCTAATGGAAGCATACCCGTGGAATCTCCCGTCACTGCCGGTACGTCCAAGTAAGTTCTCCACAAGTCAACCGGCCCTCCATCGAGAGACGCGGTAGTATAGAAACACAATTCTTGCACAACAAAGACTATCACCATAAGCATATGCAAGTGACACAACAACAAGCATAGGCAAGTTATACACAACTCAAAGTACTTTCATTTTATGTCAAAGTCCGTGTTTTAACCCTAAAGTACTACGTTCGTTAAATTCCTTTTAAAGAGATCTATTCCTTTTATAAAAGTCACCCGGTACCCGTAGTATAAAAATAGAGTGACTCACATTTTCAGGTAAACCAAAACACTTTCTTTTTCAACAACATTCTTTTCCTTAAAGTTCCAGTTTGCCTAATTTCAATTACTCAAGTCTCTTTATTTTAGAAAAGTTTCATAGTTCAATGTCTTAATCTCTTTTAAAACAATTGCGTAACATATGCCATATGTGTGAGCAGTTTATTCTTGTTTATAACCATCTTATTAAAGCAGCCATGATCTAGGAAATGTAATATCATTTTGTCTCATCTTAGCTTCTATGCAGATGGAGGTTTCTACTGGTTTTAATAATACTTCATTATTCATTACATTTTCCTTTATTAACGCTGCAGTGGTTTGTCGATACTCATTCTGATTTCCGAAATCAGTAAAACATTTCTTCTTTTAAAAACCAAGTACTCATTACTCACGAATGAGGTTTCACACAAAATTCATATTTATTCAAGTCAAGTCTCTTATCTTTTAAGATCAAGTCTCTTAACTTCTAAAAATCAGTAAACCATTCTCTTTATCTCTCTTAAGGCGTTATACCTAACTTCCCATAAAGCTAGTATAACTCTTATGTTTTCAAAACCAAGTATTACTCTTCTTTCAAAACGGTTTATCAATCTTTTGAAAAACTTCAAGATTCTTTATTATTCAGGCTTAAGTCAAAAGACATTGTCGTAACACTACATTCAGTTAACACACGTACGTCTACCGTACTATATATATATTCCCTTTAAAATATTTCAAGGTTCTTATTATTCAGGCTTAAGTCAAAAGACATTGCTGCATAACTATATTCGCTTAGCACACGTCTACCATATTATATATACATATTATTCAGGCTTAAGTCAAAAGACATTGCAACACGTACGTCTACCGTACTATATATATTCTTTTAAAATACTTCATGCTCAAGAGTATAGGAAGAATCACATACCTCGCGACGATTATCGACTATAAGCAAAACGCTCCACGGCTATAACCCGACTAGCCTTGTCCACCTTCTAAGTAGCACATGCTACTTGCAGAACATTCAACCAATAAAGGTTATCAGTCTACTGTAAATACAGTTTAATCTTCTACTCTAATATTCTTCTGATGTGATTTACGATTCAAGTCTATTCTGTAATATCCTTTTATTACAGTTCAATTCTCTTCTATGAATCTTATATTCATTTATATACTACTACAATATGTAATTCCCAATTACAATAGAAGGACAGTAGTATTTACCTTGATGAGCCCAAAAATTATCCAAGGTTAATGTCGATCCTGAGCAACGTTTAGCTCCTACTCCGTGCGCTCCAATTCGCTCCAAACAACCCTTAGAAGTTCTACACAACTTCTACTTAGTACTCCAACCAATTATGGAGATTTTTCCATAGGGTTTCGTTTAGTGGCTAAAGGAAGTATAATAGTATTTTCCGGGCTTTTCGTATAGAGGTAACTTTGGAAAGTACTACAAGGTATATGGGCTAAAGTATTTGGGCATTATAACAATACTAGGAGAGTATTTCTATACCACAAAAGGGGGGTGTTATACGAAAACAACTAGGCTAGGGGGGGGGTACCCCTCGGCTAGACACTACCAAGCGGGGGGGGACCCTCTCGGCCAAAGCTTCTCAAAAGGGGGGGGGGGGGGTGTGTAGGACGAACACAACTCACAAAAGGGGGAGGGATTTCAAGACTTGGAAATGATTTTAGGATGAAGAAGTTCATCACTTATGGGGGGTATTTATAGGTCAAGAAATGGCCAACCAATGGCCAAGATCCTTCCAAGTGTAAGGCAAGTGTAGGGCTAGGATTAAGCCATGTGCACCTTATCCATCTACCACACCAACTTGCACAAATATCCTACCTAACCAACCCACCCTTTTCGTCCACCTTTGCCGCCCCACTTGCTTCCAATGTGAGGGTGACACATGTCACCCTCCCGTTGGTCCAAAATGTTTCGTCTCTCGGAAAAATCCGCAAAAATTAAAAATGACATAGCCGTATTTTTCCCTTCGCAAGTTTAGTAAAACGTTTCGTCGAAAAACGACTCCTTTCGGCACTTGTGTACAAAATTCGAAACTTGCCAAATCTTAAAGCTTAATTTTTCTACGTACGTCCTTACGTACATACTCTGGAAATACGGGGTATAAAATCGCGGGCCCGGGGACAGGTCGTGACAAAAGTGGTATCAGAGCAGTTAGTCCTCGGAAAGTGTCTACAGACCGTGTCTAGTAGAGTCTTGATTATTGGTGTGTTGTGCACCACATCTATAATCAGGAGGCTGCATGACATTTATGATTGATTTCCATTCTTCTCTCTCTGAGATCGTGCAGTAGAACTGTCATAGTAGGTTGAATCCTCTCTGACCTATTCTTATGTATTAGTTATGCCTGCGGCGCGACCGGGGCCCGAAGGACAAAGCAGCAGGAGGCGCTAGTGGTCCAGAGGGTTACCGTGCAGTGCCCAGTTATGCCCGAGGTTGTGGCTCGAGCAGTGAGTTGATTCGCCAACGGTATTAGAGGCGAGAACGGCCACGCTCAGAGGTTCCAATACGAGCCTCGATTCGCGCCCGGCGAGTTTAGAGATTATGGAGAGCGGTCGGGCTATTGACTAGCATAGTGGTAGGCGGCCGACAGAGCGAGTAGCTAACCCTAGAGCCGACAGTTTGAGGATTCGGGATTTTCTGGGTTGCAGTCCACACGAGTTCTATGGTTCGAGATCTGAGGACGATCCTCAGGAGTTCGTTCGACAACTACAGCGGACTATGCAGATGCTTAGGGCCTCGGAGACGGAGTCAGTTGTGTTAGGTTCTTATCGGTTACGCGATATTGCGTTGAACTGGTTGAGTCTTGAGAGTTGTCGAGGGGTGTGGGTGCTCTTCCAGCAGTTTGGGATGAGTTCACAGAGGCCTTCCTGGATCACTTTTTGCCTCCTGAGATGAGGATAGCCCGCGTGGATAGGTTCTTGTCATTGAGGCAGAATGGGAGGACTATCAGAGAGTATAACCTGGAGTTTGACTCGTTGGCCAGGTATGCGCACACTATTGTGGCTGATATGGCGGACAGAGTTCACCGCTATGTGATGGGGCTAGACTGTTATATGATTACTTCATGTCTGGAAGTATCCCTTCAGCCAGGTATGGATATTGCCAGGATGCAAGCTTATGCACAGGGGATCGAGGACAGAGAGAGAGGACCCGACGCGATCCGGCCCAAGAGGCTGTGACAGCAGGTTCGTGGTAACTTTCGAGGCAGACAGCCTCAACAACAGGCTAGGTCTACATTTCAGCCGACACAGAGTACTCCTTCCCGGTCTTCTAGCCGGAGGTTTGGTCACCGGGGATATTCGGGAGCAGGTCAGGGCTCCAGGGCTGCAGGTTCACAGATGTCCGAGGATAGTAGCTAGAGGAAGCCACCTTTGTGTCACGACCCGTTCCGGGGCCCGTGACTGGTGCCTTACCCGGGCACCCAAGTAGACATACATCAGAGTAATCAGCGGAATATAAAACAAAACATGAAACAAAATGAAGTGTGAAACAGTTTATCTGCGAAAAGTTGTCTTTCAGCATATATAAACATACACTTGAACAGTTACATCCCCTTTTACAAACTCTGTCACAACGGCATTCTGGACCTCTAAGAGTTTTATAACAACGACGGAGACGGTTCGCCATACCCTGAATGTAAAGTACTACAATGACAGGACTATACCAAAGATAAGCCTCCGAGAAATGGAGCTTCCCAAAACGCTGAATCGTGATCCTAAGCGAGGATCGACGGCGGTGTACCTACCGCGGCATGAACGAACGCAACCCCGGAGGTCGCATACTGTACCAAGTATGTGAAACTGAAAATACTGTAAATGAAATCATAGTAGTCTATATAAAACAGGAGACATGTATGATAACCAAACTACAGTTCACAATAAATAAGCAGTCATGTCAAGTCAGGGACTCACGCCCTCAAAGTCATCACTCAAATATAACTATGGGTCTCACGCCCACAACATCAATCATGCCCGTGGAATACCTTCATCACTGTCGACAGTCTATGATATAAAAGCACCAAGGAATACACATGAACACCAGGTCCCACCTGTGTCATAATAAAACCGTACGGGGTAAGTACGAAGGCATAGACGACTACTAAAACCCACAGTACCAACAATGCCATAAAACTGTATCACGAGGTCTCTCTAGACCGCGCCATATGATCGAAGCGGGTCACTCGCCCTCAGTATCAATGTGCGCGTCAAATCCTGGAACTTCCGCGACTCGCATAGGCCACACTCATAGGCCCGCATGAGGTATTCCCCGCATCGAGGGTAGCTACTCCCCGGCATCGTCATGGACCCGTGGTCCGCATGGCCACATAGACCGCATGGCCATATAGACCGCACACTAACTCCGAACTCGTAGCTCGCGATAGGCCACCGGACCAGCGTAGGGTATCTCGAATCATAGTCACTGCATCACTGAGGTACCCCGCGTCGGAGGCGACTTAACCCCGATATAACATGTCAAGAGGTGAGTGGTACAATACTAACATAACGGCTTATCGTTAAACAAAATAAGCACAATCAAGGGAAACCCCTTTACACAAACATCACAAGATACTAACACACGTAGCATCCTAACATGTTTACTTATCAAATCAACAAGAAAGTATTACAAGGCTAATCACCAACCAACATAATCAAATTATTCAAACAAGGTACTTTCTACTTTATGTCAACAAGTTCGGGTTTTTATCCCCAAAGTACTTCATACATTAACTCTTTTAAAAGATCCGTTTCTTTCACAAAAGTCACACAATACCCGTAGTATAAAAATAGAGTGACTATCTTTTTAAGTAAACCAAAACACTTCTTTTTGTAAAATCAAGTAACAACATTCTTTTCCAAACGTTCAAGTTTGCCTAATTTCAAATGCTCAAGTTTCTCATTTTCGAAAGGTTTCGTAGTTCATAGTCTTAATCACTTAATAATATAATTCTCTTTTAAAACAATTTGAGAAACTTATGCCTTTTGTGTGAGTAGGTTATTCTTGTTCATAACAATCTTGTTAAAGCATCCCTGATCTAGGAAATGTAATATCATTTTATCTCATCTTAGCTTCTATGCAGATGGAGGTTTCTACTGGTTTTTAATAATACTTAATTAGTCAATACATTTCCCTTTATTAGCGCTGCAGTGGTTTGTTCGATACTTATTCTCAATTCCGAAATCCATACAAGGCTTTCATAAAACAATTAAGTAAACTGCCTTTTATCACTCTTAAGTCGTTATACCTAACTTCCCATAAAGCTAGTATAACTCTTAAGCTTGTAAAACCAAGTATTACTCTTCTTTCAAAAACGATTCTTAATTCTTTTGAAATACTTCAGATTCTTATTATTTAGACTCAAGTCAAAAGACATCGAAGTAAAACCACATTCGCTTAACACGACGCCTATCGTACTATATATATTCTTTTCAAAATATCATGCTCAAGAGGATAGGAAGAATCACATACCTCGCGACGATTTATCGACAAATAGCAAAACGCTCCACCGCTATAACCCGGCTAGCCTTGTCCACCTTTCAAGTAGAACATGCTACTTGCAGAACTTTCAACCTATAACGGTTATATAAGTCTATCAATGTCTAGACTACTCTGTAGAATAAATCTAGATACAAGATTCTACGGAAAATTGGGCAGCACTTCCCTACCCGTCAAACTACACAAGTCTACTGTAAATACAGTCCTATGTAAGTACAGTTCAATCTTCTTCTATAATATTCTTCTGATGTGATTTCAATTCAATTCTCTTCTCTTATACCATCCTTCTATAAATCTTATACTCACTTCTATACTACTACAGTATGTAATTTTCAATTACAATAAAAGGACAAGAGTATTTACCTCGATAAGCCCAAAATTATCCAAGTTTAAATGTCGATCCTGAGCAACGTTTCGCTCCTACTGCAGGTGCAACCCGCTCCAAACAACCCTTTAGAAGTTCTACGACTTAACTTCTTAATACTTCAACCAATTATGAAGATTTTCCTTGGGTTTCGTTTTGAGACTAAAGGACATAAGGTAGTATTTCCTGCTCTACGATAGAGTAACTTTGGAATACTACAAGGTATAAGGCTAAGGTATTTTGGAATAGTAACAATACTTGGAGAATACTTTTCTACCAAGGGGGTATTTTACGAGAACAACACTCAAGAGGGTACTTTCATTAGCACCACTAGAGAAGGGGTATTTCTCGGCCAAAGGCCTCACAAAGGGGGAGGGGGGGCTTGGACGAAAGCCTTACAAAGGGGGAGAGGGATTTCAAGACTTAGAAAGTGTGGAGTGGATGAAGAAGTCTTCAACTAAGGGGGGTATTTATAGGGCCTTCAATGGCCAAGATCAAGACAAGTGGTGGGCAAGTGGAGGGTGAAGATTTGCATAAGTGCACCCTAGCCATCTACTCCACAAATCACTCCAAACATTGACCCAAGTTTTAGGCCACAAAACATGCCAAGAAAGTGCAACCAATCGGCCACATGACCGCCCACTTGAGGGTAACAAGTGTCGCCCTCTCGTTGGTCCAAAATATTTCATCTCTCGGAAAAATCCGCAAAAATTATTAATGTCGCAACCGTAATTTTCCCCTCGCAAAGTTTGGAAAATGTTTCGTCGTAAAACAATTCTTTTCGGGGGTTGTGCACAAATTTTCGTCCCTTGCCTAACTTAAGGCTTAAACTTTTGTACGTACGTCCTCACGTACATACTCTGGAAATACGGGGTATAATATTCTCCCCTCCTTAGAAACATTCGTCCCGAATGTTCCTTCTAAGTTTCAAAACATACATGCGCCAGTATAGTCTTCACTACTATACTTACGAAAACAATCATGCCACACCTGGCCATAAAATAACACACGCGCAAATACTTAATCCAAGTCCACGAGGAATCACCTCTAACATCACAAAAGCTCCCACCCAAAGTCTAAAAGATACTCCCTTCGCACCTTTTCTTTACAAACAAAATGATCACTTCTATTTTCTCAACACATGCACACTTCTTCCCTTACTCGTCGTACCCTCCTCGTACACTCGAACTCTTTCTCATAACTTACCACATTTCTGTTATTGCTTCATTTTCCAAAATCTCTGGGTTACTATCTCCAACTTGGTCATCATTAACTGGGAACACTCTGGATGGATCTCCGATACTTTTCCGAACATAGTAACAAGAAGGACCGGACGCACTGCCTCCCACGTCGGACGACAAAGCTAACTTATAGGAAACCTGGCCTATCCTCCAAAGGATCTGAAAACGCTCTAAGTACCTCAGGCTAAGTTTCTTCTGTTTTCCAAAACTTGTCACACCCTTTCCGGGGTGGTACCTTTAAGAAGACCCACCGTCAACCTGACCTCCAAGCGTCGTCGTCGATTATCCGCACGACTTCTGTTGAATCTGAGCTGCCAATAACCTCTTGACTCTAAGCTGCCAATAACCTCTCCTGGATAGGCTTCACCCTATTCGCATCCTGCGGAAAAATTATGAACCAACTATCTAAATCTTGCCAACATCGAACCAATCGACCGGCAACTTACACTTCCGCCGCTACAAGGCGTCATAAGGCGATATCCGAATACTGAAATGGTAGCTATAAAACACTCCCTCAACAGGAGGCAACAATCCTTACAGCTACCCCTGAAATCCAAACACTGGCCCGAGGGCGAATGCGATACTGAGACTCACCTGAGTTCCTAACCCTGCCTGGTAAAACTTCCAGAAAAGAAATAGCCGTAACCTGGGCTCCACTGCCTGTCATAAGGTGAAAGTAAGCACCTCGTGCAGCCTTACAACCTTCCTGATATAACATCTCGCATAACCCTCTGCCGAGTACACGGTCCTGACTGAAAGGTAAGATGGGCTGACCTCATCGGCCCGACTACTGGTCGAACGCATCCACGAACTCAGACTGGTTAACTAAACTGTCCTAACACCTCGTGACCCCACCACGGCGGGACCACCTCGAACTGACCTACCCCAAACTGGCCGCGGGTTGACCCGTGACATGGCCTCAACCCGACCCACTTCGCGCCAAGCTCTTGTTCCCCGATCCGGAACAATCTCACCATCGAGTCACGAAAACCTAGTGGTCTTCTTAGCTCAACTACCCTCTTTCATTTCATACCACTCAGGGACTTATCACACAAACATCTCACGTATACTATGCACTCCGATAAGGGCCAACTATAAAATAAATCTTTTACTCGAGATGGCCTTGCCTCTAAGGTTTCCACGTATAACATTCTAAGGCTCACACTTTCCCTATCCCCAATCTTACCCTTTTAACTAACCATGATTTCTAATCACAATTAACACAATGCTATCTGAACATAACACTTAAGATATACTCATCTTAACACACCTACAATCTCTAGAGGGTTAAGGATATACCTGTATCTACTGCTTCACTACCCTTTGTCGTCCTAATCAATCCTGCCCTGCTGGGCGCATAGCAAAACAAGCTGTCGAAGAAGTACGACACTCCCCATAATGACATCTACCACACTGTGAACACTGAGGAAAAACTGAACTCGGCTGGCTAGAACCTACGTGTATCAGAACCGAAGCCCCGAGCTCGACTAACTCCCATACCCCAACGCCCCGAACCACGCGAGGACCACTCATCGGCGAGGCGCATATCGATCCGTTCTTGAGGCGATTCGCCTCGAAAGTTACCAAAGGACCACTGTTCTCGCCCTTCGCTGATCTTGGTTAACCCGCCGATCCCACGTTCTCGACTGCCGCGCATAAGCTTTGTGCAGCCATGCTCTGCCGATCAAGAGCTACTTGCACAACCCTCTCTTAGATAATCATCAAGACCCGTGATAAACCGTACATAATATACTCGTTGCTAAATCCATACTAGTAATGTGGTCGCCTCTTTGCAATCCATACTTCCCGCATCGGGTCGTTGAATCAAGGTTCAAATATCATGGCCGCAGAGGAATCGTTGCCGCCGCTTAGACTCGCTGACCGGGCGCCGCCGCAGTAACTCCCCGAATGAAGCACCACCTCAGTGATGATTGGGCCGCCCTCGTAACCTCTCAGGTTTACTCACGCCTCCGCACGCTTCGCCTTCGCCCGGTTGCCTTACGCGAGACATAATCGGAAGGGAAAGAAATACGTTAGAGGGTCCAACTTATAACACAACTCTAAGGCACGATCTCGAGTGAGAAGAATGGAAACCAATCCTAAATATCCTATAGCCTCACGATTATTGGTGGGCACAACACACCGATAATCAAGACTCTACTAGATACGGTCAGACACTTTCCGAGGATTAATCGCTCGATACCACTTTTGTCACGACTGCCCCGGCCCGTGGATCGTGCCTTACCGGCACCCAAGTAGTCATACATCGTAGTAATCGGAAATATAAAGCAAGACATGAAATGCTTTATAAAATAAGACACGCTTTATGTGAGAAAACACGCTTTCGCATATATATATAAACATGGTTTAGCTACATCCGACATCGCATAACATGTCTACATACCTCTAAGTAAATATACAACTATGGCGGGACAGGCCCCGCCATACCGATCAGATAAAACTATCTACAACAGGAGATCATACCCAAAAGTAGAGCCTCCTAAAAGATGGAGCTCAGACACCAACGTAGAGATCCTAAGAATGTGGATCTAGCACTGCTTGCCCTTTCTGCGGCATGAACGCACTTCGGCGAGGTCAAGATAACAGTACTAAGTATATGAAATCAGAAAATACTTAAATGAAACATATCATTTTAAAAATTTTGCAAAGATGTACGAAACAACGAAGGAAACCGCACATGCTACATCACAAACAAGAGCAAAGAATAGGTAAATCAGAATAGTCTTTTCTAGGTCGCGAATGATCAAGCAGGCCAATTGCCCGTAGTATCACCATGCAAGCCTAATCTCGACTCCGTAGTCCGCATAGGCCAATCACATAGGCCCGCAGAGGGTATATAACCCCGCATCGAGGGTAGCTACCTCGCATCGCCCCGACTCGTAGTCCGCACGGCCACATAGACCGCATGAGGTATAACCCCGCACACTAACTCGAACTCCCGTAGCTCCGCATAGGTCCTCGACCCGCATGAGGTATTCTCGAATCATGGTCCTGCATCACCGAGTCTACCCCGCACGGAGGCGCTTAACCCCTGCAATATGTCAAGAGGTGAGTGATGTTACACTAACCTAACAACTTATCGTTAAACAACATAAGCACAACAAGAATACTTTTACACAAACGTTACAAAGACACTAACACACATAGCATCATATCATGTCTACTTATCAAACCATCTTATTATTCTTTCACGATTCAATATAAGTCCGTTATAAACACATAGGCAAATCAAGCTTTTATCAATCTTAAGTGGTTATACTTAACTTCCCATAAAGCTAGTATAACTCTTAAGCTTCGCTTAAAACCAATTAGTTCTCTTCTCTAAAAATGATTCAAGATTCTTTTGAAATGCTTTCGATCTTTATTATTCAAAGCTTAAGCCAGGCATTGTAAGTGTTATTCGTGCTTAACTGAGGCATTGCCGTAGTTATTATTCGCTTAACACATGTACGCTCACCGCACTACATATATATTATAAAATATCATGCTTTAGGAAGAATCACATACCTTCTCAAATAAAACCACCGCCAAGTCAATATGTCGCGCGCAGAGTCACCTATAATAGTCACAGACATCTATCAAAGACTACTCAAGGTCATTCTAAACAGAGGGTTCACAATTCTACGGAAAGTCGGGCAAAGACTTCCTACCCATGAGCTATATAAGTCTCATCAGGAAAACAAATTCTATATAAGCATAGTTCAATTATTCTTCTTTTAAAACCCTTCCACCGTGATAATACCAATTCTATTCTGCAATATTCTTCTAAGTATTTATACTTATACTTATACTACAAATGAAGTATTCTCTAATTCAAAAGAGGGTTAGGATTAGTTACCCTGGTAAGCCCAATAATATCCTAGAAAAGTCACTGAGCAAGGTTTTGCTCCTAAGTTGTATGTCTAAGGAAACCTTAGAAGTTCTTCACAACTTCTACTAGGTACTAAGGGATTTGGGCTAGGTATTTGGGCATTATAACAATACTAGAAGACAACTTTTCTACCAAGGAGGGGGTAGATTTTTGGCTAGCAGTGGCCTCGCCAAACTACTAGGCTAGAGGGGTATTCGCCAAGGGCCTTCACGGAGGGGAGGTGTTGGACGAAAAGGCTACAAAGGGAGAGGAGAGGTTTTTCAAGACTTGAAAGATTTGTGGATGAAGAACTCTTCATCACTGGGGGTATTTATAGGTCAAGAAGTGGCCAACCAATGGCCAAGATTAAGACAAGTGCAACGCAAGTGTAGGGTGAGGATTAACTATACACAAATATCCTACCAACTCCTTGACTTGTGCACAAGGCACAAAAAACGTGCCAATGGTTCTTCAATTCGTCCAACGGACGATTTCAAGTCCACAAATCGAGGGTGCCAAGTGTCGCCTCCGCTGGTCCAAAATGTTTCGCCTCTAAAAAATCCGCAAAAATTAGAAATGGCATAGCCGAATTTACCCTACGAAAGTGGAAACGCTTCACTGAAAACGATTCTTTTAGCGAAGTGTGCACAAATAAAAACGCTTTGCCTAAACTTTAAGGCTAGACTTTCAGACGTATTCCCACGCATATACCGAAATACGGGTATAACATTCTCCCTCCTTAGAAACATTCATCCCGAATGTTCCTTCCCAAGACGCTTAACGATAAGATTCTTCATAACTTAAATAATTGCAAATGCCACACACGCCACGTAACAACACTTAGGCGTAAACGATAACGAAAATTTACAAGTAGGAAAGTGAATTACCCGAGGCGCTGGGAATAGCGAGGATACTTCGCCTCATGTCCTCCTCGCTTCCCACGCCATCTCCTCCCGAGCTCGCTCCGCCACAAGACTTTGACTAAGCCACGCCCCGTCCGCAGACGCCTAACTCGACGCATCGACTATCGCCATGGAATCTCCTCATACGATAACCCCACACCGACATCGCCAATCGGTGTACTTAGATGGATCCCCGATACATCTCCTCAAAGATAGATACGTGAAAACCGGATGATCGCTTCCGACGGACGGCAGATCCAACTCATAGGCAACCTTGCTTACCTCGCGACAACTAAACGCCCAACGTACCTAGGGTCGAGTTTCCTTCTTCCCGAATCTCATCACACCCTTCATGGGTGACACCTTTAGAAAACCCAATCATGAACCTCGAACTCAAGATGCCGACGACGATGATCTGCATACGACTTGGCCGACTCAGCCGCCAATAGCCGCCTCGATAAGCTTCACCTTATCCATCGCTCGATGTATCAACCGTCCCACTAGCCGCACTCGCCCACATCGAACCAACCTATAGGCGATCCGCACTTCCTCCCATACAAGGCCTCATAAGGCGCCATCCGAATACCGGAGTGGTAGCTATTATTATACGCGAACTCAACTAGAGGCAAATGATCCTCCCAACTACCGGTCAATAACACAGCTCGCAGATATCCTCGCAGTCCGGATAGTGCGCCGCCGTCCGTCTGCTCTGTGGATGAAATGCGACTGTGCTCACTCGCCCCTAAACTCCTCTCGAAGGACCTCCGTGTTAGCCAGAACCGGGCTCTCGTTCGATATGATCAAGTAGGGACTCACGCATCGACGATCTCTGATGTAAAGTCCGCATAATCTCACCAAAAAGTCGCCCCGACGGAAGAAAGTGGGCTGATTTCACACCGGCCGACGATAACCCATATAGAATCATGTCTCTCCGAGTGCGAGGTAATCTCGATGAAGTCCATGTTGATTACCTCCCACTTCCGTGTCGATCTCAATCGTCAGAATAAACCACCGTGCCTCGTGCTCTACCTTCACCGCCGACAACACGCACCGAGCTACGAACTCGCAACGCCCTCTTCGCCATCCCACCAATACACGATCTAGCGTCGCGGTACATCTTGGTCGCACTTCGGATGGATAGAGTAACGCGCTACCGGTGCTTCCCAAGAACTCCGCCAAGTCTCAAACATCCGAACACACACCGCCAAACCTTAGCACCCCATCGTGCTACCAAAAGGACCTTTGCCCTCACGTAAGAGTCAGATCACGATATCGAATCAAAGCCGGATCTCGAATCGCTTTCTTCACCTCCTCAACGATGGAAGACTCGCAACCTCACGAACTCTAACCCCACCGCTATCGTAATCAATCAACGGACACCAAGGCTCGCTAATCGGTGCAAATCACGAACCATGTCCTCCTCTCTAGCCGCACATCCGATAGGCTCCCATCGACCTACGACTAAGAGCATCCGCCACAACATCGCTTTCCCGTGGTACAGATATCAACATCGTAATCCTTAAGCAACTCTAACCACCGCCTCTCGCCGTAAGTTCACTCCTCCGTCAAGATATACCGAGGCTCTTGTGGTCTGTGAAAATATCCACGTGAACCCCATACAAATAGTGCCTCCGCATCTTCAAAGCGTAAATCACACCGCCAACTCCAAATCACAGCGGGTAGTTCCTCGTGTTTCTTCACCGCTTGACGATATGCTATAACCCCGCCTTGCCGCATCAACACACATCCCAACCCGATGCCCGACGATCACAATACACGACATAACCATCCGACCTCCGGAAGAGTAAGAACGGGCGGCCGCCTTCTTTCAAAGAATCGAAACCCCGCCACAAGCATCACCATCAAACTTGGCCGCTTCCGAGTCGGCTTAGTCAACGGTGCGTAGATAAAGCAAACTTCTCCACGAACCGCCGATAATATCCTCGCAAGGCCCGTAAAATCGCGAACCTCGCTGAGTAAGAGGTTCAGGCCAAGTCCTCGATCGCCGATTCGCCGTATCCACTGAACGCCATCACCCGATAATATGCCCAAGAAACGCCATCAAGTCAACCAAAACTCACATTTGGAAAACTTGGCGCATAATCGCTGGTCTCGAGAATCACAAGACAGCCTCAACGCCCGCGATGCTCCTCGCCCGAGCGAGAATAAACCAAGATATCATCAATGAACACTATCACAAACGTGTCCAAAAATGGTTTGAACACTCTGCTCATCAAATCCATGAATACCGCCGAGCATCGTCAACCCAAAAGACATGACCAACTCATAATGCCCGCATCGTCCGTAATGCAATCCTAGTGGACATCCACCTCTCCGACTCGCACTGATGATAGCCCGATCGCAGATCAATCTTCGAGAAACATCTCGCACTCGCAATCGGTCGAACAAATCATCAATCCCGGAAGGGGTATTCGTTTAATGGTCACCTTGTTCACCGCTCAGATCAACACACACGCGCAGCTGGCCCCGCCCTTCTTCTTCACGAACAATACCGCGCTTCCTGTGGAGAAACACTAGGCCCGATGAAGCCCTTTCTCCAAAGAAATCTCTAAGCCGATCCTTCAACTCTCTCAACTCTGGCAGTGCCATTCTCAGATGGGCGAATGGAAATAGCCGAGTGTCCGCAATATGTCAATACAAAACTCAATCTCCTCTCGTGAGGGATACCCGGAGGTCATCCGAAACACGCCTGGGAACTCACGACCATCGAATCGATCAAAATCTGGTACCGCAGCCTTCAAGATCAAACACCCGAACGAGACGGTAGATATACCCTTCTCGCACTATCTTCCTAGCCTCGAGGTAGGAAATAAACCTACCTTCTGGCGATACCGCGTCTCTCCCACTCAACAACCGGCCTCAGAAACTGGAACTGCATTACTTTCTCGCAGCTTACATTGGCGTAGTGTTAAGCTAGCCAATCCATCCCCATGATCACGCCGGTCAATCATCTCCAACTCTATCAAGTCGCCAGGTCCGACGATCAGAATGGTCACAGACAAGCTCTATATACCCGCCGAGCTACCACCGAATCACCCATCGGCGTAGCTACTCGAAGCGGTCCATGGACTCGTGCTCTATCCCTATCCTACTAGCAACAAGTGGGAGATATATAGACAGAGTAGAACCCGATCTATCAAAGCATACACATCAAACCCAGAATCGATAAAGTACTGGACGACATCAGCGAGGCCTCCCGATCCCGCTTACCGGACAAAGCATAAATGCGGCTCGAGGACCGCTAGAATCGGGACCCGAGCCACGACTCCGCCGCGACTGGCCGACCCACGAGTACCTCGCCTCCGGGCGAGTAATCAGAGGAGATGGAAGACCGCGAAAGAACTCGTAGTCGACTCTACCATCAAGATCGCCTTGCCTGACAGCCGCATAAATGACCCCGCCGCTACAATCAAACAAACTCCGCATCACAACTCCCGGCTGATCTACCGACGCCACACCGGCGGGTGGTCCCGACGCGCCGTAACCTCTCGCCGCTCGATGTCTCAAGTCCCGGGCCCCGGTCCGCCGAATATCTCGGGCCGTGGCCGAGACGACGGCAGAGTGCTCAGCCGGCCGTGGTGCAAATCTAGATCGCCACCGAGGCCGCCACCACGATAGCCACCAAACGACCGCCGCCCCGGTCTTCTTCTCGCCGTCACAACCCGCGATTCTACGCCTCACATCCAAGAGCATGAGCTCGCACGCGGTAATGTCCATACCCGGCCAAGAGAAACACTCGCACATGACTCGCCATATAGTCATCTAGCCCTGACGTAGCTTGCACCCTATCCTCCATAATCGCTACTAATGCTGGGACATATCGAGCCAATGAATCAAACTCGACATTGTACTCCCGACAAGGCGCCTCTCTCGCCAGAAGAAAATCTATCACCGCGCCTCCTCATCCGCGAGGCAAGAAGTCGCGAGGAAAGCCTCAGAACTCATCCTGCACTGGGACGCTGCGGTTTCCCGGATAACTCCCATGAATCAAACCAATCGATCGCAGATCACGCAGCCGACGCGAACCGGCGTCACAGACTGCCTCGAGGCCTGATCACCTCACGATCCTTCAGAGCCGACGGATGAACTCTCGCGATCATCCTCCGCCGACCAGAAACTCGCGGCTACAACTCAAGAAATCTCGTAGTCTCAAACTATTCGCTTCGTGCACCACGGCGCGATCGAGCTGAGCCGAATCGAATCGCCGTGATCCAATCTCTCTCAGACGCCACAACTTTAGCCAATAGCCGGGCATCTCTCAGACTTAACTCTCCGCCCCAGCCGCGGGATGCGAGTGCTGGTACTGTGGTCTCGCTGGGCCGGGCGGCGTTATAGAACTCGCTGCCTCGTATAGACCGGCTCGAGCCTCGTGACTGGGTGTCTCGCTAGCGCCTCTACCGCTTTGCCCTTCTGGGCCCGGTTGCTTTACGCGAGGCATAATCACATAGAAAGGAATACGTTAGGGGTCCAACCTATAACACCTCTAAAGCACGATCTCGTAATGAGAAGAATGGAAACCAATCCTAAATATCCTATAGCCTCTCGATTATTGTGTGGTGCACAACACACCGATAATCAAGACTTACTAGATACGGCTCAGACACTTTCCGAGGATTAATCGCTCGATACCACTTTTGTCACGACTGCCTGGCTCGTGGATCGTGCCTTACCGGCACCCAAGTAGTCATACATCGAGTAATCGAAATATAAAGCAAGACATGAAACAGCTTTATAAAATAAGACATACGCTTTATGTGAGAAAACACGCTTTCAAGATATATATATAAACATGGTTTAGCGCTACATCCGACATCGCATAAATGACTACTGCACTTAAGGAAATATATAACTATGGCGGACAGGCCCGCCATACCGATTGTACAAAACTATCTACAACAGTGAGATCATACCTAAAAGCAGAGCCTCCGAAAAGACGGAGCTCCCACACCAACGTAGATCCTAAGAATCGTGGATCTAGCACTGCTGTCTTTCTCGCAGATGAACGCAGCCTCAAGGAGGTCAAGATAACAGTACTAAGTATATGAAATCAGAAAATACTTAAATGAAACATATCATTTTAAAAATGGCAAAGATGTACGAAACAACCAAGGAAACCGCATATAGTGCCACATCACAAACAAGAGCAAAGAATAGGTAAATCAGAATGTGTCTTTTCTAGGCCGCGAATGATCAAGCAGGCCAATTGCCCGTAGTATCACCACGCAAGCCTAATCTCGACTCCCAGAGTCCGCATAGGCCAATCACATAGGCCCGCATAGTATATAACCCCGCATCGGTGTAGCTACTCGCATCATCCCGACTCGTAGTCCGCACGGCCACATAGACCGCATGAGGTATAACCCCGCACACTAACCTGAACTCCCGTAGCCCGCATAGGTCCCTTCGACCCGCATGAGGTATTCTCAATCACGGTCCTGCATCGCCGAGTCTACCCCAGACGGAGGCGCCTTAACCCCTGCACATGTCAAGAGGAGTGATGTTACACTAACCTAACAAATTATCGTTAAACAACATAAGCACAACAAGAATACTCTTTTACACAAACGCTATAAAGACACTAACACACATAGCATCATATCATGTCTACTTATCAAACCATCTTATTATTCTTTTCACGATTCAATATAAGTCCGTTATAAACACATAGGCAAATGCTTTCTTTTATCAATCTTGTGGTTATACTTAACTTCCCATAAAGCTAGTATAACTCTTAAGCTTCGCTTAAAACCAATTAGTTCTCTTCTCGTTAAAAATGATTCAAGATTCTTTTGAAATGCTTTGATCTTTATTATTCAGCTTAAGCCAGGCATTGCCGTAAGTGTTATTCAGCTTAAGCCGTGAGGCATTGCCGTAGTTATTATTCGCTAACACATGTACGCTTCACCGCATTACATATATATTATAAAATATCATGCTTTAGGAAGAATCACATACCTTCTCAAATAAAACCACCGCCAAGTCAATATGTCGCGCAGAGTCACCATAATAGTCACGACATCTATCAAAGACTACTCAAGGTCATTCTAAACAGAGGTTCACAATTCTACTGAAAGTCGGGCAAAGACTTCCTACCCGGTGAGCTATATAAGTTCATCAGGAAAACAAATTCTATATGAGCATAGTTCAATTATTCTTCTTTAAACCCTTCCATCGTGATAACAATTCAATTCTATTCGCAATATTCTTCTAAGTATTTATACTTATACTTATACTACAAAGAAGTATTCTCTAATTCAAAAGAGGGTTAGGATTAGTTACCCTGTAAGCCCAATAATATCCTAGAAAAGTCCCACTGAGTAAGGTTTTGCTCCTAAGTTGTATGCTCCAGAAACCTTAGAAGTTCTTCACAACTTCTACTAGTACTAAGTGGATTTGGGCTGTGGTATTTTGGGCATTATAACAATACTAGAAGACAACTTTTCTACCAAGGAGTGGTAGATTTTGGCTAGGCTGGGGCCTCGCCAAACTACTAGGCTGTAGAGTGGGGTATTCGGCCATGGCCTTCATGTGAGGGAGGAGGTTGGACTAAAAGGCTACAAAGGGAGAGGAGAGGTTTTTCAAGACTTGAAAGATTTGTGGACGAAGAACTCTTCATCACTAAGGGGGTATTTATAGGTCAAGTGGCCAACCAATGGCCAAGATTAAGACAAGTGCAACGCAAGTGGTGAGGATTAACTATACACAAATATCCTACCAACTCCTCGACTTGTGCACAAGGCACAAAAACGTGCTAACGGTTCTTCAATTCGGCCCAACGGACGATTTCAAGTCCACAAATCGGAGGTGCCAAGTGTCGCCTCCCGCTGGTCCAAAATGTTTCGCCTTCTAAAAATCCGCAAAAATTAGAAATGGCATAGCCGAATTTACCCTACGAAAGTCGGAAACGCTTCGCCGAAAACGATTCTTTTAGCGAGTTGTGCACAAATAAAAACGTTTTGCCTAAACTTTAAGGCTAGACTTTTGTACGTATTCCCTTACGTACATACTCTGGAAATACGGGGTATAACAGGTGCCTTACCCGGGCACCCAAGTAGACATACATCAGAGTAATTAGCGGAATATAAAACAAAACATGAAACAAAATGAAGTGTGAAACAGTTTATCTGTTAAAAGTTGCCTTTCGGCATATATAAACATACACTTGAACAGGTACACCCCCTTTTACAAACTCTGCCCACAACAGTAATACAAACCTCTAAGAGTTTTATAACAACGACGGACAGGTTTCGCCATACCCCGAATGTAAGTACTTACAATGACAGGACTATACCAAAGATAAGCCTCCGAGAAACAGAGCTCCCAAAACGCTGAATCGTGATCCTAAGAGCGAGGATCGACGATCGTGTACTCTCTACCGCGCAGATTTAACGCAGCTTCGGCGAGGTCAAGACAACAGTACCAAGTATGTGAAATCAAAATACTGCAAATGAAATCATAGTAGTCTATATAAACAGAGACATGTATGATAACCAAACTACGCTTCAATAAATAAGGCCATGTCAAGTCGTGACTCACGCCTCAAAGTCATCACTCAAATATAACTGGGTCTCACGCCCACAACATCAATCATGCCCGTGGAATACCTTCCTCACCGCTTCGCCTATGATATAAAAGCACCAAGGAATACACATGAACATCAGGTCCCACTGTGGTCATAATAAAACCGTGACGGTAAGTACGAAGGCATAGCCGACTACTAAAACCCACGCACCAACAATGCCATAAAATCAGATCACGAGGTCTTTCTAGACCGCGCCATATGATCGCCGCCACTCGCCTCGATCAATGCGCCACAAATCCGGGAACTTCCCGCAGCTCCACATAGGCCACACTCATAGGCCCGCATGAGGTATTCCCCGCATCGAGGGTAGCTACTCCCCGGTATCATCCTGGACCCGTGGTCCGCATGGCCACATAGACCGCATGGCCATATAGACCGCACACTAACTCGAATCCTCAGAGCTCCGCATAGGCCACTGGACCCGCATGAGGTATCTCGAATCATAGTCACAGCATCACCGAGGTACCGCAGACGGAGGCGCCTTAACCCCTGTGATAACATGTCAAGAGGTGAGTGGTACAATACTAACATAACGGCTTATCGTTAAACAACATAAGCACAATCAAGGGAAACCCCTTTACACAAACATCACAAGATACTAACACACGTAACATCCTAACATGTTTACTTATCAAATCAACAAGAAAGTATTACAAGGCTAATCACCAACCAACATAATCAAATTATTCACACAAGGTACTTTCTACTTTATGTCAACAAGTTCGGGTTTTTATCCCCAAAGTACTTCATATATTAACTCTTTTAAAAGATCTGTTTCTTTCACAAAAGTCACACAATACCCGTAGTATAAAAATAGAGTGACTATCTTTTTAAGTAAACCAAAACACTTCTTTTTGTAAAATCAAGTAACAACATTCTTTTCCAAACGTTCAAGTTTGCCTAATTTCAAATGCTCAAGTTTCTCATTTTCGAAAGGTTTCGTAGTTCATAGTCTTAATCACTTAATAATATAATTCTCTTTTAAAACAATTTGAGAAACATATGTCTTATGTGTGAGTAGATTATTCTTGTTCATAACAATCTTGTTAAAGCAGCCCTGATCTAGGAAATGTAATATCATTTTGTCTCATCTTAGCTTCTATGCAGATGGAGGTTTCTACTGATTTTTAATAATCCTTCATTAGTCAACCCATGTCCCTGTATTAGCGCAGAATGGTTTTGTCACGACTCAACCTGCCCGTGGATCGTGCCTTATCCTGGCACCCAAGTAGACATACATCGAGTAAATCAACTAATATAAAACAAGACATGAAATAAATAAGTGTAAAATAGTTTATTCGAGAAAAGTTGCCTTCGGCATATATATATATAAAAACTTGAATCCAAACAAGCATCCCTTTTACAAACTCGCCACAACAAGATTGCTGCACTTAAGAATGATATAATAACAATGGCGGACATTCGCCATACCCTCAATGTAAGTATCTACAACGCAGGACTATACCCAAGATAAGCCTCCGAGAAATGGAGCTTCCCAAAAGTGAATCGTGAACCTATGAGCGAAGATCAACATCGTGTACCTCTACCGCGGCATGAACGCAGCTTCCGGGCGGGGTCAAGACAACAGTACCAAGTATGTGAAATCAAAATATCAGAATGAAATCATAGTAGTCTATATAAAGCAGTGAGACATGATGATAACCAAACTACAGCTTCACAATAAATAAGCATATGTCAAGTCGTGACTCACGCCTCAAAGTCATCACTCAAATATAACTATGGGTCTCACGCCCACAACATCAATCATGCCTGGAATACCTTCCTCATCACCGCAAATCCATGATATAAACACACCAAGGAATACACATGTACACTGTGTCCCACCTGCGGTCATACTAAAATCGCACGGGTAAGTACGAAGGCATAGCCGATTACTAAAACCTACGCACTAACAATGCCATAAATCAGACACGAGGTCCGGTTTGCATCGCCACATGATCGGCCGCCACTCGCCTCGCAAAGATCAAATGCGCGCCTCTAACTCGAACTTCCCGCACTCGCATAGGCCACACATAGGCCCGCATGAGGTATTCCCAGACGGGTAGCTACTCCCAGATCGCCCCGACTTCGCAATCCGCATGGCCATATAGATCAGATGGCCATATAGACCGTGATACTAACTCCGAACTCTGAGTTCGCATAGGTCCCCGACCCGCATGAGGTATTCTCGAATCATAGTCCTGCATCGCTCGAGGTATACCCCGCATCGGAGGGCAGCTTAACCCCCGGTATCATGTCAAGAGGTGAGTGGTACAATACTATCATAACAGCTTATCGTTAAACAATAAAAGCACAATCAAGGGAAACCCCTTTACACAAACATCACAAGATACTAACACACGTAGCATCCTAAACATGTTTACTTATCAAATCAACATGAAAGTATTACAAGGCTATCACAAACCAACACAATCAAGTTATTCACACAAGGTACTTTCTACTTTATGTTAACAAGTTCGGGTTTTTATCCCCAAAGTACTTCATACATTAACTCTTTTAAAAGAACCGTTTCTTTTACAAAAGTCACACACTATCCGTAGTATAAAAATAGAGTGACTATCTTTTTAAGTAAACCAAAACACTTCCCTTTGTAAAATCAAGTAAAAACATTATTTTCCAAACGTTCAAGTTTGCCTAATTTCCAATGCTCAAGTTTCTCATTTTCGAAAGGTTTCGGAGTTCATAGTTTTAATCACTTAATAATATAATTCTCTTTTAAAACAATTTGAGAAACATAAGCCTTATGTGTGAGTAGGTTATTCTTGTTTATAACAATCTTATTAAAGCAAATGATCTAGAAATGTAATATCATTTTGTCTCATCTTAGCTTCATGCAGATGGAGGTTTCACCGGTTTTAATAATACTTTATTAGTCAATACATTTCTTTATTAGCGCCGTGGTTTGTTCGATACTTATTCTCATTTCCAAATCAATATAATGCTCATAAACAATTAAGTAAACTGCCTTTTATCTCTCTTAAGTCGTTATACCTAACTTCCCATAAAGCTAGTATAACTCTTAAGCTTTTAAAACCAAGCATTAATCTTCTTTCAAAAACGATTCTTAATTCTTTTGAAATACTTGAAGATTCTTATTACTCAGACTCAAGTCAACAGGCATCGCAAAGAAACCACGCTCGCTTAACACACGACGCTCACCGTACTATATATATTCTTTTAAAATATCATGCTCAAGATGATATGAAGAATCACATACCTCTCTACGATTATCGACAATTAGCAAAAAGCTAATACGCTATAACCCGGCTAGCCTTGTCCACCCTTCAAGTAGAACACGCTACTCGCAGAACATTCAACCTATAAAGGCCATATACGCCTATCAACATCTAGACTACTCGTAGAATATTCTAAGCGGGTTCTCTATTCTACGGAAAAAATCGGGCAGCACTTCCCTACCGTTAAACTACACAAGTTCACTGCAAATACAAATTCCCATGTAAGTACGCTTAATCTTCTTCTTTAATATTCTTCCGATGTGAATTCGCCAATTCTCTTCAGAATATCCTTCTATTACGCTTCAATTCTCTTCTCAGAATATCCTTCTATGTATCTTATATTCATTTCTATACTACTACAAGATGTAATTTCCAATTACAATAGAAGGACAAGAGTATTTACCTCGATAAGCCCAAAATTATCCAAGTTTAAATGTCGATCCCGAGCAACGCTTAGCTCCTACTCGAGCTCCAACCCGCCCAAACAACCTTTAGAAGTTCTACGAACTTCTTCTTAATACTTCAACCAACCGTGGAAGATTTTCCTTAGGTTTCGTTTTGGATCAAGGGAAGTATAGTAGTATTTCCGGCTTTTCAGATAGTGGTAACCTTGGAATACTACAAGGTATTTGGGCCAAGGTATTTTCGAATTGTAACAATACTCGAGGAGGGGTACTTTCTGCCAGCACCACTATGAAGGGGTATTTCTCTGCCAAGGGCCTCACAAAGGGAGGGAGCTCTGACGAGAGCTACACCATGGGAGAGGATTTTCAAGACTTAGAAAGTGTGGAGTGGATGAAGAAGTCTTCAACTAAGGGGGGGGGGGGTATTTATAGGACTTTCAATGGCCAAGATCAAGACAAGTGGTGGGCAAGTGGATGGTGAAGATTTGCCCAAGTGCACCCTAGCCATCTACTCCACAAATCACTCCAAATATTGACCCATGTTTTTGGCCTCAAAATCGTGCCAAGCCAAGCCCTCAATGCCGTCCACATGAGGGTGACAAGTGTCGCCCTCTCGTTGGTCCAAAATATTTCATCTCTCGGAAAAATCCGCAAAATTAATAAATGTCGCAACCGTAATTTTCCCTTCGCAAAGTTTGGAAAACGCTTCATTTGAAAAACAATTCTTTTCGTGGGTTGTGAACAAATTTTCGTCCCTTTGCCTACTTAAGGCTTAAACTTTTATACGTACGTCCTCACGTACATACTCAGGAAATACGGGGTGTAACATTCTCCCCTCCTTAGAAACATTCGTCCCGAATGTTCCTTCTCAAGACGGATAACGATAACGTTCCTCTTAACTTAAACAAATCGCTAATGCCACACCTGGCCCCAAAACAACACACGCACAATTACTTAACCCAAGTCTACGAGGAATCGCCTCTAACATCACAAAAGCTCCTACCCAAGGTCTAAAAGATATACTCCCTTCGCACCTTCACTTTACAAACGAAATGATCACTTCTTCCCTTACTCGTCGTACCCTCCTCGTACACTCGAACTCTTTCTCATAACTTACCACATTTCTGTTATTGCTTCAGTTTCCAAAATCTCTGGGTTACTATCTCCAACTTGGTCATCATTAACTGGAAACACTCTGGATGGATCTTCGATACTTTTCCGAACATAGTAACAAGAAGGACCGCACGCACTGCCTCCTACGTCGGACGACAATGCTAACTTATAGGCAACCTGACCTATCCTCCAAAGGATCTGAAAATGCTCTAAGTACCTTGGCTAAGTTTCCCCTGTTTTCCGAATCTCGTCACACCATTCCGGGGTGGTACCTTCAAGAAATCCTACCGTCATCCTGAACTCCAATTGTCGATGTAGATTATCCGCACGACTTCTGCTGACCCTGAGCTGCCAATAACCTCTCCTGGATAGGCTTCACCCTATCCACCTCCTGCGGAATAAGTATGAACCAACTATCTGAATCTTGCCAATATCGAACCAATCGACCAACAACTTACACTTCCGCCTCTACAAGGCGTCATAAGGCGATATCCGAATACTGAAATGGTAGCTATAAAACACTCCCTCAACAGGAGGCAACAATCCTCACAGCTACCCCTGAAACCCAAACACTGGCCCGAGGGCGAACGCGACATCGAGACTCACCTGAAGTTCCTAACCCCGCTCGTAAAACTTCCAGAAAGAAATAGCCGTAACTGGCTCCATCGTCATAAGGTGAAAGTAAGCACCTCGTGCAGCCTTACAACCTTCCTGATATAACATCTCGCATAACCCTCTGCCGAGTAAACGGTCTTGTCTAAAAGACAAGATGGGCTGACCTCATCGCCCGACCATCGGTCGAACGCATCCACGAACTCGTACGATGGTTAACTAAACTTGGGCCTAACACCCTCGTGACCCCACCACCTGGCGGGACCACCTCGAACTGACCCCACCACATTGCAGGCTGCGAGTTGACCCGCGATCTGTCCTCAACCCGACCCTCTATCGCGCAAAACTCTTGTTTCCCCCGATCCGGAACAATCTCACTAATCAAGTTACGAAAACCTAGTGGTCTTCTTAGCTCAACTACCCTCTTTCATTTCATACCACTCAGGGACTTATCACACAAACATATCTTACGTGTACTATGCACTCCGATAAGGGTCAAACATAAAAATATAAATCTTTTACTCGAGAAGGACTTGCCTCTAAGGTCTCCACGTATAACATTCTAAGGCTCACACTTTCCCTATCCCCAATCTTACCCTTTTAACTAACCATGATTTCTAATCACAATTAACACAATGTTATTTGAACATAACACTTAAGATATACTCATCTTATCACACATACCCATCTCTAGAGGGTTAAGGATATACCTGTATCTAATGCTTCACTCCCCTTTGTCGTTCTAATCAATCCCTTTGTTGGCGCATAGCTAGGGGAGGTGATGAACTAGCCACTGATCCTGAAGGCTGAGTCTCTACATCCGCGCCACCTCTGGTCGGACAATTCCTCGCAAAATGGCCCTGCTGACCGCAAGCATAACAAGCTGTCGAATAAGTACGACATTTCCCACAATGACACTTATCACAACGGCCACATCGAGGTGGGGGTGGCCTATTCTGGCTAACACCCCTTCCTCTACGAACTACTGAATCCACAACTAATCTGGTAGGCTGAGTCCTCCTACTTGCATCCCTCCTACTAGGACATCCTTTCGACACATGGCCCTGACGGCCGTAGTTAAAACAAGCAGCCAACAAAAGGCGACATTCCCCGGATGACGCCGCCATCGTGAACATCGAGGAAAATCGAACCGGTGGCTAGAACCTACGATAGGCGTGACCCGAAGCCTCGAGCTCTGACCAACTCCGGCATACTCCGAACGTCCTGAACCCTGTGGATGACCACTCTGCACTGGCGGAGGCGCATATCTAGTCTGCTGGTGAGGCGATTCGCCTCGAAAGTTACCAAAGGACCCTGCTGTTCGGACCCTCTTCTACTGATCTTGGTTAACCCGTCGATCCCGACGATTCTCGGCAGCGCGCATAAGCCGCTGTGAGCCATGCTCAGCTCGATCAAGAGCTACTCGCACAACCTCTCTTAGATAGTCATCAAGACCCGTGATAAATCGATACATAATATACTCTCTGGTTGTTAACTCCCTAGCTAGTAACAGGGTCGTCTCTTTGCAATCTATTATTTCTGCTACTGGTCGTGGAACTGAAGGTGTAAATGCCATGGCCGCAGAGGAATCGCTCGTGCTAAACTCAAAAATGGGCTGGCGATGTCGCAACTCCCGAACGAAGCACCACCCAGGTGATGATTGGGCACGTGCCCTCGTGAATTCCTCTCGTGTTTACTACGCAGCCTCGGCTGCCTTGCCCTTCTGGGCCCGGGTTGCCTTACGCGGAGGCATGAATGGTAAAGGAAAGGAATTACGTTAGAGGGGTCCAACTTATAACACAGCTCTAAGGCACGATCTCAGAGTGAGAAGAATGGAAAACGATCCTAAATAACCTATAGCCTCCTGATTATTGGTGTGGTGCACAACACACCGATAATCAAGACTCTACTAGATACGGTCTGTAGACACTTTCCGAGGATTAACTAATCTGATACCACTTTTGTCACGACCCGAACCCGGGCCCGTGACTGGTGCCTTACCCCGGGCACCCAAGTAGACATACATCAGAGTAAATCAGCAGAATATAAAACAAGACATGAAATAACATGAAGTGTAAAACTGTTTATCTGAGAAAAGTTGCCTTTCGACATATATATATATAAAAACGTGAATCCGAACAGTTACATCCCTTTTACAAACTCTGCCCACAAAGCATTGGCTGCACTTAAGAATGATATAACAACAATGGCGGACAGGGCCGCCATACCCCGAATGTAAGTATCTACAACGACATGGGGACTATACCCAAGATAAGCCTCCGAGAAACGGAGCTTCCCAACGCGAATCGTGACCTATGAGCGAGGATCAACATCGGTGTACTTCACTGCGCGATTTAACGCATGAACGGCTCGAAGAATGATCACACAGTACCAAGTATGTGAAAATCGTAAATGAAATCATAGTAGTCTATATAAAGCGAGAGACATGTATGATAACCAAACTACGCTTCACAATAAATAAGCAAATATCAAGTCGTGGACTCACGCCCTCAAAGTCATCACTCAAATATAACTATGGGTCTCACGCCCACAACATCAATCATGCCCGTGGAATACCTTCCTCACTGCCGGCAGTCCATGATATAAACACACCAAGGAATACACATGTACACCAGGTCCCACCTGTGTCATACTAAACCGTACGGGGTAAGTACGAAGGCATAACCGACTACTAAAACCCACAGTACCAACAATGCCATAAACTATATCACGAGGTCTGTCTAGCATACATGATCGGCCGCCACTCGCTCATATCAAATGTGCGCGCCTAATCTCGAACTTCCGCGACTCGCGATAGCCACACATAGGCCGCATGAGGTATTCCCGACGTCGAGTAGCTACTCCCGGATCGCCCCGACTCGCAATCCGCGGCCATAGACCGCATGGCCATATAGACCGCACACTAACCTCGAACTCTCGTAGCTCGCATAGGTCCTCGGACCCGCATGAGGTATTCTCGAATCATAGTCCTGCATCGCCCGAGGTATACCCGCGACGAGGGTAGCTTAACCCCCGGTATCATGTCAAGAGGTGAGTGGTACAATACTATCATAATGACTTATCGTTAAACAACATAAGCACAATCAAGGGAAACCCCTTTACACAAATATCACAAGATACTAACACACGTAGCATCCTAAACATGTTTACTTATCAAATCAACAAGAAAGTATTACAAGGCTATCACAAACCAACACAATCAAGTTATTCACACAAGGTACTTTCTACTTTATGTTAACAAGTTCGGGTTTTTATCCCCAAAGTACTTCATACATTAACTCTTTTAAAAGATCCATTTCTTTTACAAAAGTCACACAATATCCGTAGTATAAAAATAGAGTGACTATCTTTTTAAGTAAACCAAAACACTTCCCTTTGTAAAATCAAGTAACAACATTATTTTCTAAACGTTCAAGTTTGCCTGATTTCCAATGCTCAAGTTTCTCATTTTCGAAAGGTTTCGGAGTTCATAGTTTTAATCACTTAATAAAATAATTCTCCTTTAAAACAATTTGACAAACATAAGCCTTATGTGTGAGTAGGTTATTCTTGTTTATAACAATCTTATTAAAGCAGCCATGATTTAGGAAATGTAATATCATTTTGTCTCATCTTAGCTTCTATGCAGATGGAGGTTTCTACTGGTTTTAATAATACTTTATTAGTCAATACATTTCCCTTTATTAGCGCTGCTGTGGTTTGTTCGATACTTATTCTCATTTCCGAAATCAATATAAGGCGTTCATAAACAATTAAGTAAACCGTTCCTTTTATCTCTCTTAAGTCGTTATACCTAACTTCCCATAAAGCTAGTATAACTCTTAAGCTTTTAAAACCAAGCATTACTCTTCTTTCAAAAACGATTCTTAATTCTTTTGAAATACTTGAAGATTCTTATTACTCAGACTCAAGTCAGCGATCGCAAAGAAACCACATTCGCTAACACACGACGTCTACCGCACTATATATATTCTTTTAAAATATCATTCTAAAGACGATATGAAGAAACACATACCTCGCGACGATTATCGACAATTAGCAAAACGCTCCACGGCTATAACCCGACTAGCCTTGTCCACCCTTCAAGTAGAACATGCTACTCGCAGAACATTCAACCTATAAAGGCCATATACGTCTATCAACGTCTAGACTACTCTGTAGAATATTCTAAGCAGGGGGTTCTCTATTCTACGGAAAAATCGGGCAGCACTTCCCTACCCGTTAAACTACACAAGTCTCGCAAATACAAATCCCATGTAAGTACTGCTTTAATCTTCTTTAATATTCTTCCGATGTGAATTCAGTTCAATTCTCTTCTATAATATCCTTCTATTACAATTCAATTCTCTTCTGTAATATCCTTCTATGTATCTTATATTCATTTCTATACTACTACAGTATGTAATTTCCAATTACAATAGAAGGACAAAAGTATTTACCTCGATAAGCCCAAAATTATCCAAGTTTAAATGTCGATCCTGAGCAACGTTTAGCTCCTACTCTGGGAGCTCCAACCCGCTCCAAACAACCTTTAGAAGTTCTACGCAATTTCTTCTTAATACTTCAACCAACTGTGAAGATTTTCCTTAGGGTTTCGTTTTGTGACTGAAGGGAAGTATAGTAGTATTTCTGGGCTTTTCGTATAGGGGTAACCTTGGAATACTACAAGGTATTTGGGCCAAGGTATTTTGGAATTGTAACAATACTCAAGGGAGGAGGGGGTACTTTCGGCTAGCACCACTAGGAAAGGGGGGGTATTTCTCGGCCAAGGGCCTCACAAAGAGGGAGGGGGAGCTCTTGGACGAGAGCTACACTAAGGGGGAGAGGGATTTTCAAGACTTAGAAAGTGTGGAGTGGATGAAGAAGTCTTCAACTAAGGGGGGGGGGGTATTTATAGGACTTTCAATGGCCAAGATCAAGACAAGTGGTGGGCAAGTGGATGGTGAAGATTTGCCCAAGTGCACCCTAGCCATCTACTCCACAAATCACTCCAAATATTGACCCATGTTTTAGGCCTCAAAATCGTGCCAAGCCAAGCCCTCAATGCCGTCCACTTGAGGGTGACAAGTGTCGCCCTCTCGTTGGTCCAAAATATTTCATCTCTCGGAAAAATCCGCAAAAATAATAAATGTCGCAACTGTAATTTTCCCTTCGCAAAGTTTGGAAAACGTTTCGTCGGAAAACAATTCTTTTCGTGGGTTGTGAACAAATTTTCGTCCCTTTGCCTACTTAAGGCTTAAACTTTTATACGTACGTCCTCACGTACATACTCAGGAAATACGGGGTGTAACAGGTTTGTTCGATACTTATTCTCAATTCCGAAATCCATACAAGGCTTTCATAAAACAATTAAGTAAACCGATCCTTTTATCACTCTTAAGTCGTTATACCTAACTTCCCATAAAGCTAGTATAACTCTTAAGCTTTTAAAACCAAGTATTACTCTTCTTTCAAAAACGATTCTTAATTCTTTTGAAATACTTCAGATTCTTATTATTTAGACTCAAGTCAAAAGACATCGAAGTAAAACCACATTCAGTTAACACACGTACATCTATCGTACTATATATATTCTTTTCAAAATATCATGCTCAAGAGGATAGGAAGAATCACATACCTCGCGACGATTTATCGACAAATAGCAAAACGCTCCACCGCTATAACCCGACTAGCCTTGTCCACCTTTCAAGTAGAACATGCTACTTGCAGAACTTTCAACCTATAACGGTTATATAAGTCTATCAATGTCTAGACTACTCTGTAGAATAAATCTAGATACAAGATTCTACGGAAAATCAAGACTTCCTACCCACAAACTACACAAGTCTCAGTAAATACAAATCTATGTAAGTCATTCAATCTTCTATAATATTCTTCTGATGTGATTTCAATTCAATTCTCTTCTCTTATACCATCCTTCTATAAATCTTATACTCACTTCTATACTACTACAGTATGTAATTTCCAATTACAATAGAAGGACAAAAGTATTTACCTCGATAAGCCCAAAATTATCCAAGTTTAAATGTCAATCCTGAGCAACGTTTAGCTCCTACTCTGGGTGCTCCAACCCGCTCCAAACAACCCTTTAGAAGTTCTACGCAACTTCTTCTTAATACTTCAACCAATTATGAAGATTTTCCTTAGGGTTTCGTTTTGAGACTAAAAGGACATAAGGTAGTATTTCCGGGCTCTACGTATAGAGGTAACTTTGGAATACTACAAGGTATAAGGCTAAGGTATTTTGGAATAGTAACAATACTTGGAGAATACTTTTCTACCAAGGGGGGGGGGTATTTTACGAGAACAACACTCAAGAGGGGGGTACTTTCGGCTAGCACCACTAGAGAAGGGGGGGTATTTCTCAGCCAAAGGCCTCACAAAGGGGGGAGGGGGAGGCTTGGACGAAAGCCTTACAAAGGGGGAGAGGGATTTCAAGACTTAGAAAGTGTGGAGTGGATGAAGAAGTCTTCAACTAAGGGGGGTATTTATAGGGCCTTCAATGGCCAAGATCAAGACAAGTGGTGGGCAAGTGGAGGGTGAAGATTTGCACAAGTGCACCCTAGCCATCTACTCCACAAATCACTCCAAACATTGACCCAAGTTTTAGGCCACAAAACATGCCAAGAACGTGCAACCAATCGGTCACATGACCGCCCACTTGAGGGTGACAATTGTCGCCCTCTCGTTGGTCCAAAATATTTCATCTCTAGGAAAAATCCGCAAAAATTATTAATGTCGCAACCGTAATTTTCCCCTCGCAAAGTTTGGAAAACGTTTCGTCGGAAAACAATTATTTTCGGGGGTTGTGCACAAATTTTCGTCCCTTTCCTAACTTAAGGCTTAAACTTTTATACGTACGTCCTCACGTACATACTCTGGAAATACGGGGTATAACACTTTGCCCCGGTGTGGGCACTGTAGTAGATTCCATTTTGGGGAGTGTCGTACTACTTCGACAACTTGTTATTCTTGCGCCCAGCAGGGCCATTTAGTGAGAATCGTCCACCAGAGGTGGCGCCGTGGGATAGCACCATCGGATCGATTGTGGGTTCTTCGCCTTCCATAGCTAGGCTGGATGTTTATGCACCGGCAGGCCGTGACAGAGGTCGTGGTGGAAGCTCCCAGTTTTAGCGGTCCTTTGAACCGCCTATATGATTTCAGGTATGTCTTTGATCCTTTAGAGACTTGTATGCATGATAAGGTTGTTGTAAGTTTAAGTGTCATGAACGGATAGTGTTGAGACTATGTATGTATGCTAGAGTAACTTGGAGGTACGAAAATATAATCCTTTTTGGGCTTATGATGGATGGTTATATGTGTGCGAGGTATTAGGGCCATATGTGACATAATTAGGTTTCATTAAGTGTAGTTTTATGAGACTATACCGAGAAACGATAGATTCAGCTCCGAAAGAACATTCGAGGACGAATGTTTCTAAGGGGGGAAGAATGTTACACCCCGAATTTCCAGGACATGTTTATAAGAATGTACATAAGAACTCAAAAATGTTAAGATTCGAGACTAGTAAAAATTTACCGGAATTATGGAATTGTCGGAAAACGAAATATTGTGACGAATGGAAGGGCGACACGTGTCACCCCCCTTAAGTGGTGTTGGACGAATTGGCATGGGTAAAAGGGTCATTTGACCATAAGTTAGATGACCAAGTCTTGCTAAGTCTTGTAGCTTGATATTGTTGACTTGTCAAAGGGACACTTGGGCTTGATCCTTGTGAAATGTATCTAAGCCACACATATGTACTAATATTGGCCCTCCATTATGCTATATAAGCTTACTAGTAGCAAGACTAGTTCCCACACTTAGTCATATTTCAAGAAAATGTTTGAAGAACTCTAGGGAGCTCTCGGCTTTGAGGGTCTCAAGAAAGAAAAAAAATTTGTTTGTTGTTCTTTAAGCTCCATACTTTAAACCAAGGTTCATAAGGGTATTGTAAGGGTATCTCAATAGAAAGATCCCAGAAAAATATCATTTTCGTATTAGTCGCAAGGTGAAAACCTAGTTGCTTTCCTAGGTTTGGTTTGGAAGATTAAAGGAAAGTTGTTGGTGATCTTCTAAGGGCTTCAAGTGACGGATTGAATTGTCAAGGAGAGGCTCTAAGTTGCTAGGGAGCGACTTCGGATCTTGAAGTTGGATAAGGCTCGTTGAGGTAACAATCTTGTTCTCTTAAAGTGTTATAAGATTACATATTATTGTAGCCTTACATTCTAACTAGCATGAAGTATTATGTGTGGAAGATTCATAAGTGATTTGGATAGTAGAAGCCTAGAATCCGAAATGACATTTTAGCCATTTGAAATTGAAATACAATTTGGTCGTTAATTAGAATCGTCGCATGCTATCTACTTGAAGATTATAGTTGTTATAATCGATTGCGGCTTTGTAACATGTTTTACTTAACAACTTGGTTTAAAAAGGATTTGGAAAAGATGATATGTTGTTGCACCTTAGCCGAGAATGACATTGTATTATTGGATTGTTTTGTATCATTTGTGGGACGGAATTTTACACGTCTTGTTAGGCGTGTAATCCCCTATTGTTTACTACATTGTTGAGCCTTAAATGTGGTGTGTTTGGTTATTGAATTCGGCCTTGAAAAAGGTTGCAAAGTATGTAGAAACAAAGGAAGTGCTGTCCGATTTTCCGTAGAATTTAGTGACTTAGCACTTAGAATATTCTACGTTTGAAGTAAGAAGTTAATAGACGTATTATGACCATTATAGGTTGAAGTACTAGGAGTAGCGTATTCTACTTGAAGGGTGGAAAAGCTAGCAAGGTTATAGTACTTTGGAGCATTTTGCTACTTGTCGATAATCGTCGCGAGGTATGTGAACCTCTTCCTTCATTTGGCATGATTCTATGTATGAAGTATACATGTGGTATTATTTCATGTTCCTTTCTACTCTTAGAAGTTAAGAGGTAGGTATGTTGATTTACTATATGTAAAGGTTATGTCTAAGTTATCCTAAGTTCTTACCAAGTCTTATGGGGGATGTTGGTAAGAGTCGTTAGGAGGTATTTGGAGCCAAGTTGACTTGGCAAATTTACGGCACGAATAAGAACAAGTATCGAACAAGCCATTGCAGCGTTAATAAAGGAAAATGTAATGACAATTGATTATATTAAAATGAGTAGAATTCTCCATATGCATAGAAGCTAAGATAAGACAAAATTGTATTACATTTTCTAGATCATGGCGGCTTTAATAAGATCGTTATAAATAAGTATAACCTATTCACACACATAAAGCATATGTACTTAACTTAAAGAAGTCACATTATGAAGTTTTAAGACTATGAACCATTGACTCATAAAAGGTTGAGAGACTTTATTTTCAAGTAATGAAACTTGATTCTTAAAGGAAGAAATGACCCGATTTAAGGGAAGTAACTTGTTTTTAAAAGGTGTGAGTTACTTGAGATTTAGAAAGTTAAGAAATTTGATTTCTAAAGTTAAGAGACTTGAAGTATGTTGGAAGTTAAGAAAATTGATTTGAAAGCATATGATACTTGGTTTTATAAGTATAAGTCTCTTGGTTGAAAAAGGAATGAATTTGTCTAAAAACCATAAAGGGTTATAACGGCTTTATGGGAAGTTGGTTATAACGACTTTATGGAAGGTTAAGAGAATGGTTTCCTCTAATAATGTAAACAAAGGAGTAACTTGAAATAAGGAAGGGCAATTTGATTTAAAGGTATCACTTGCTTAAAGTTTTAAAATAAGGTCACTTGATTTAGAAGCCGAGAAATGTATTTCTAAAAGTGTAGTGACTTTAGTGAAATGTAAACAAGCCTTGATACTACGGGTGTTAGTATCTTGGGGTTTTATATGAAAAGGAATATTTTGAAAAGAATGGAAGTACGTAGTACTTGGGGTTAAATTCCCGGATTTTTATGTGAAACGAAAAGTGTCTTGCGTTTATAAAAATGGAAGTCTAAGGATTTAATGAACTTGCCTATGATTGCTTGTGACAGCTTTGAGTGCAAGTAGTATATGTTTACGTTGCCGTGACTCTCAGTTGGAGGGCCGGCTGTCTTGTTGTAGGTTTACTTGGACGTACCGACGGTGATGTGGGATTCCACGGGTATGCTTCCATTGTGATTGATCCTTGGACATGCTTATACGATGAGGGATTCTGGGGCATGCGACCAGGATGCGGGTTAGATTCCCGGATTGTCTTTATTACTCCTTGGACATGCTTATACGATGAGGGATTCTGGGGCATGCGACCAGGAGGCGGGTTAGATTCCCGGATTTGTTTTATTACCCATGGCCATGCTTATACGATGAGGGATTCCGGGGCATGAGACCATGTTATGTATGAACTATTACTCCATGGACTAGCTCCCATGAAGACATGTACCCAAGATGAGGGATTCCACGGGCATGTTATATACGATTATTACCCCATGGATTAGCTCTTCATGAAGTCATGTACCCAAGATGAGGGATTCCACGCGCATGAGATATATATATATATATATATATATGTTGTATGTGTGTACGCCGACTGTGAGGTAGGATTCCACGGGCGCGTCACATGGTTATATGTTACACTTACGACTGTCGGAAATGATGGGGGATTCCACGGGCAGGAAGTATAGATATATTTATGTATTGTAGGTGTGTACGCCGACAGTGAGGTAGGATGCCACGGGCGCGTCACATGGTTATGTTATTCACTTATAGCTGTCGACAGTGATGGGGAATTCCACGGGCACGCTTTGGTATTTGTGGGCTTGAGACCCTTACTGGATGATGTGATGATATTTGAGGGCCTGTGCCCATAGCCCTGGTGTGACTATTGTCCATGTGTTGAAATAGTCTGTACAAGGTAAAAACTGACTTTCATTACTTTCACTTCAGCAAGGCACAGTGTACTGTTGTTCTGGTTATCATACATGTCTCCAGCTTTATATAGACTGTTTTGATTTCATTACAGTATTTTCAGTTTCACATACTTGGTACATATTTTGTCACGACCCGATCCCGGGCCCGTGACTGGTGCCTTACCCCGGGCACCCTAGTGATACAACATCAGAGAAAACCAGCGGAAATAAAAACTTAAACATGAACATGAGACAAGATAATGAAACAGGCCAACCAAACGGTTACCTTCCAAAAAAATATATATAAGCAACTCTTTTTAAACGAGCAGTTTAATCCTTTTTACAAAACCACGCTTGTGCTGCACAGACCTCTAGAGTTTATACAACAACTATGACGGGACAGGGCCCGCCATACCCCAATGTACAAGAACCTACGGACTCGGGTAACATACCAGCAGATAAGCCTCAAGGAACGGAGCTTCCCAAAACGCCGAGATGAGATCCTAAACGCGGATCGACAAATGTACTCTACTGCGGCATGAACGCGGCCCGAAGAGGTCGATCTGGTACAGTATGTGAATCAGAAAATCGTAAATGAAATCATAATAGTCTATAAAAGCGGGAGACGGTATGATAACCAAACTACGATACACACATAATGATTATATCAATTCGGTCTCGCCCACAACATCAATCTCGCGTGAGTACGCCTCATCACGGCGATCTATGATATGATAACAACAAGACAATCCAAATGGGAGCATACCGTGCGCTACGATCGTGTCGGTATGTCCAAAGGAACAAATAAGACAACATTCCAAATGGAAGCATACCCGTGCGCTACGATCGTGTCGGCATGTCGAGGAAACAATAAGACAAAGATTCCAAATGGAAGCATACCCGTGCGCTTACGATCGTGTCAAGATGTCCAAAGGAAACAATAAGACAAGATTCCAAATGGAAGCATACGATGCGCTACGATCGTGTCGCGATGTCCAAAGGAAACAATAAGACAACAAAGCGGTAATCAAATTGGAAGCATACCCCTGCGCTACGCATCGTGTCAGCATGTCCAAAGTGATTTAACAAAAGTAACACTATCAGCGAGAACGTGCTGCGGAATTTCTCCGCTCACGCGTCAAGTAAGTTCTTAATAAGTCAACCGACCTCCATCGAGAGACGCGGTAGTATGAAACACAATCTTTGCACAACAAAGGCTATCACAACAAGCATAGGCAAGTTTCACAACAACAAGCATACGCAAGTTTCACAACTCAAAGTACTTTCATTTTATGCCAAAGTCAGGGTTTTAACCTAAAAGTACTACACGCGTTAAATTCCTTTTAAAGAGATTTATTCCTTTTATATAAAAGTCACCCGATACCCGTAGTATAAAAATAGAGTGACTTATATCTTTTAAGTAAACCAAAACAACTTCCATACTTTTTTTTTTTTTTTAAAGTCAAGTTACCACGTTAAAACCAATGATAAAACCTTTCTTTTGTTTTCATAAGGTCGTTATAACCAACTTCCCATAAAGCTGTTATAACACCTTATGCTTTAAACCATTTTAAGACAACACAATGCCTTTCTTTTCCCTAAGGTTCCAGTTTGCCTAATTTTAATTACGCAAGTCTCTTTTTGAAAAGTTTCATAGTTCAATGTCTTAATCTCCTTTAAAACAATTGAGTAACATATGCCATAGGCGAGTAGGTTATTCTTGTTCATAATCAATATTATTAAGCAGCCATGATCTAGAAAATGTAATATCATTTTGTCTCATCTTAGCTTTTATGCAGATGGAGGTTTCTACTGGTTTTAATAATACTTATTTATTCAATACATTTTCCTTTATTAACGCTGCAGTGGTTTATCGATACACATTCTGATTTCCGAAATCAGTAAAACATTATTCCTTCCAAAAAACCAAGTACTCATTACTCACGAATGAGGTTTCACACAAACATCCATATTAAGTCAAGTCTCTTAACTTCTAAACCATTAAACCATTCTTTTTATCTCTCTTGGCGTTACACCTAACTTCTCATAAAGTGGTATAACTTTTATGTTTTCAAACCAAGTATACACTTCTTTCAAAAGGTTTCTTAATCTCTTAGAATACTTGAGGTTCTTTTACAACAAGTCGGTTATAAGTCAAATCGGTATCTTTTAAAAACCACAAAGCATTTCTCATTTACATAAATCGTTATAACCAACTTCCCATAAAACCGTTATAACACTTTATGTTTAAAGACAATCAAATACATTTAACACGTATCGTCTACCGTACTACATAGTTATACACATATCATGCTAGAACAGATAGGAAGAGGTTCACATACCTCGCGTGAGTATCGACTAATAGCAAACGCTCAAGTACCTCAAACCGCTACACTCTCAGTCAAGCAGATCACTCCACACGTAGTACTACAACCTATAGAGGCCACAAAGCGCCTATTAATATCTTTAGATCTCAATGTAGAATATTCTACAGAAAATTCGGCAGCACCTCCCCCCCCCGCAACAGCGTAAATCTCCTCCTCTATCGAGGTCGGCTACCAAGCCAACCAGGGGGGGGGGTTAACATGTCTAACCGGACGTGTACAATTCTACTACACAGTAATGCTACACAAGTCTCACATGTCTGATCCTATGTAATTACTGATTCGATTCTCTTCTTTAAATTCAGCTTAAGTCGCAAGACATTCTGTAAGTATTATTCAGCTTAAGTCAAAGACATTGCCGCACAATTATAATGTTCAGTTCTATATATAGTATACTTCAACTATATATTCCTACAATATGTAATTTCCAATTACAATAGAAGGTCAAGAGTGTTTACCTCGATAAGCCCAAAATTATCCGAGTTTATATGTCGATCCTGAGCAAGGTTTAGCTCCTACTCCGTGCGCTTCGACCCGCTCCAACCAACCCTTAGAAGTTCTAACCAACTTCTACTTGTAACTTCAACTACGGGTGAAGATTTACTTAGGGTTTCATTTTTGTGGTGAGGAAGTATAATAGTATTTTCTGGCTTTTGTATGTGTAACCTTGGGAATACTACAAGGTATTTGGGCAAGGTATTTGGGCATAACAACAATACTAGGAGAGTATTTCTATACCACAAAGGGGGTATTATACGAAGACAACTAGGCTAGGGGGTACCCACGGTAAAACACCACAGAGGAGGTTTTCGCCATGGGTTGGACGAGAACCATGAAGGGGAGGAAGGATTTCAAGACTTAGGCAATTTTGGATGAAGAAGTTCATCAAGTTAGAGGGTATTTATAGGTCAAGAAATGGCCAACCAATGGCCAAGATTCATCCAAGTGTTAGGCAAGTGTAAGGCCAAGATTAAGCCACGTGCTACCTTATCCATCTACCCAAAATATCCTACCTAACCTTGACCACATTTTTAGCACAAAAACGTGCCCAAGTCGTCCTCTTTGCCGTCCCTAGCTTCCAATGTGAGGTGACACATGTCACCCTCCCGTTGGTCCAAAATGTTTCGTCTCTGGAAAAATCCGCAAAATTATTAATGACAAAGAATTTTCCTTCGAATTTGTGGAAACGTTTCGTCGAAAAACGACTCCTTTTGGTAGCTATGCACAAATTCGAACCTATGCCTACTTTAAGGCTCAAATTGTATACGCACGCCCTCACGTATATACTCTGGAAATACGGGGTATAACATATTTCGTACTGACCTCCTTCGGGGAGCTGCGTTCATGCCGCAAGTTTAGGTACATATCTTGTTGATCCACACTCTTTGCATCACTGTTCAGTTCTTGGAAAGCTCTATTTCTCCGGAGGCTTTGTCTTTTGGTACGATTCCCTGAGGTTATAGGTTCATGTATATTCAGTGGTATGGCGGGGCCCTGTCCCGCCATAGTTGTTATGTTAAAACTCTTAGAGTCTCAGAGTCGCATGTTGTGGGTCGGTTGTAAAGGAAGGAGGCAACCGCTTGGTTATGTTTTTATAGAGAGGACCAGCCAGATCGAGGCCAGCCCAAGAGGCCAGGGGGCAGGTTTCAGGTAACTTTCGAGGCGTAAAGCCTCGTGAAGGCTAGGTCTACATTTCAGTAAACGAGTGCCCTTCCCGATCTTACGGCGGGATGTTTGATCGCCGGGGATATTCGGGAGTAGGTCAGGGCTCCAGGGCTGCAGGTTCACAAATGTCCGGGGGTATTAGCCAGGGGAAGCCACTGTTACACCCCGTAGTTCAGGTCATGCTTATGATAACGTACGAAGGGAGTTAAGATTTAAATTTTAGAATGATGGGTTGACGGAATGTTTCGGACAGGTTTTTAGTCAACTTTGAGACAGTTTATGTCCAGTTGCATTAAGAGTTCCTAGGTGTTTCAAAGGCCTAGTACGTATTTCGTTGAGTCTAGTTCCAAACGCAACCAACCGTTCGCCGATAGGACATCGGAGTAGAAAGTTATGGAAGTTACAAGTTCAGTGCGCAGTCGAGCAGAGAAGAATTTTCGGTCAGGGGATGCAGCGCCGCGGCGCCGGATGCAGGGCCGCGGCTCCGGATATGCTGAAATTCTCTGAAGTTGCAGCGCCGCGGCGCCGGAATGCAGGGCTGCGGCGCCGATACGGACTGAAAATTCGCGGAGGTTTCAGCGCCGCGGCGCCAACGCGGAGTTTTTGCGAAAACGGAGGGAAAAATCAGATATTTTCTTTTAAAAAGGTCATGGGAGGGTGACAAGTGCCCCCCCCCCCCATCTGATTTTTGCATGTCCTATTTATTGACCAAGTCTTGAAGATCTGGTCATTCTTCAAAGCTCTCCATTCTCTCTAAAATTAAAAGCTCTCCATTCTCTCTAGAAATTCAAGAAGAAACCAAGGCCTAGAGGAAAATTTCAGAAAAAATGGCAAGAAGGAAACTTGTTGGCAAGCTTGTAGGAGTTTTTGTGGATGTGATTGTGGAAAGAAGACAAGTGAAATTTGTTGGATTAATTTGGGTAAGCTCTAAGGTAAAAATCCTTTCTCTTTTGCTAGTAAAATTGTGTTGCATGTGTGGAAGAAAGGATTTGTAGTTGTCAATATTGCTCTTAGATATATTGCATGTAGGAATTGGATAAGAATTTATGTTGTTATACCTCAAAGTTGCCGAATTGGACCTTGTAGTTTGTACTAATTTGATATCAATTGTGGGGCGGAATTTTACACGTCTAGTAGGCGTGTAATCCCCTATTTGTTACCTGCATTGTTGAGCCTTAAAGATGGCATGTTTGGTTATTGAATTCGGCCTTGAAAAAGGTGGCAAAGTATGTAGAAACAAAGGAAGTGCTGTCCGATTTTCCGTAGAATTTAGTGACTTTGCACTTGGAATATTCTACGTTGAAGCTAGAGGTTAATAAACGTATTATGGTCATTATAGGTTAAACATACTACGTGCGGTATATTGGACTTGCGAGTGGATTGACCCGAAGAGGTATGTGGAACTTTCCTATCTCTTGAGCATGAATAGTTGTACTTATATAGTACGGTAGACGTACAATACTTTGATATCCTTTACTTATTTAAGAATGGCCAAGTTGGGCGAGTTAGGAGATTAACCCACTTCTTTAAAACTATTAAGGATGTCTTAAGTTTTCAAAGTTAAGAGACTTGAAGTGTTTTGAGTATATGATACTTGTTTTGTTTTAAAAGTTTAAGTCCCTTGGATATAGGAAAATGTAATTGACTAAGGTATAAGGTTAATATGACGACTTTATGGGAAGTTGGTTATATTCGCTTTATGGAAAGTTAAAAGGAGAGATTTACTTTAAGTAAGATAAGTAAGGCCAAGTGACTTGATGATATGGTTATTAGTATCTTGGAAGTTTTATATAAAAAAAGAGTCATTCGTTTTAAAAGAGTAGAAGTATGTAGTACTTGGGATTAAATTCCCGGATTCTTTTATTAAGACATGTTAGTGCCTTAAGTGAACTAAAATGAGAGGATATATTAATAAGAAGTTAGGGGATTTCTTAACTTACTTATGTTATGTATGATAGCCGGTTGAGCTAGGGTAAGAGTATATATGAGGGGTAAACCCCCAAGACGTTATACCACCTTCTCCAGGGTAAGAGTATAAATGAGGGGTAAACCCCCAAGACGTTATACCACCTTCTCCAGGGTAAGAGTATAAATGAGGGGTAAACCCCCAAGACGTTATACCACCTTCTCCAGGGTAAGAGTATAAATGAGGGGTAAACCCCCAAGACGTTATACCACCTTATCCAGGGTAAGAGTATAAATTAGGGGTAAACCCCCAAGACGTTATACCACCTTCTGAGTATGATTGCGGGGTAAACCCCCAAGACATTATACCACTCCATGGATTTGCTACCCATGATTTGATCGTGAGTCTCCTATTTTTATGTTGTAAGTATACTCTTATTTACTCTCATTGTTAGTAAGGCACAGTGAACTGTAATTTGATTTTCATACATGTCTCCGGTTCTGTTTTAGACTCATGATGTAATTATAGTATTTTCCAGTTTTACATTCTTAGTACATATCAGTGTAATGACCCTTCCTCGGGGCTGCGTTCACGCCAGTAGTGGTAGCGGTGGTGGATCCTCATTCTTAGGATCACTGATCAGGTGTCAGAAGCTCCATTTCTTTGGAGGCTTATTACTTTTGGTACGATTTTCCCTGATGTTGTAGATATTATGTACATTCAGGGGTATGGCGGGGCCCTGTCCCGCCACTGTTGTTTATCCTAGAGGTCTGTAGTAACATTTGTGGTTTGGGCTGTAAGAACAAAGTTGTACTGTCTTACTTTTGGCTATGTACATTTTATGGAAGGCGGCCTTATCGGCTAGCCTGTGATGTTATCGTCTAAAGTATTCTTATGTGTTGTGTATGTTCCGCTGCTATTCTCTGATGTTTACCTGAGAGGGGTGCCCAGGTAGGGCACCAGTCGCGGCCCGGGGTCGGGTCGTGACAGCCACATTTGCCTCGGTGTGGTCACTGTGGTAGATTCCATTTTGGGGTGTGTCGTAGTACTTCGAGAGCTTGTTATGCTTGCGGCCATCAGGGCCATTTGGCGAGAGACTGTCCAGGCAGTGCACGGTAGTGTGGCGCAGCTTCGAGTCGGTTTGTCGGGTCTTCATCTTCTGTGGTTATGCGCCTGAGGCGTGGTACCCACAAAGCCGAGTCGCGGCAGGTCGTGGCAGGGGTCCTAGTTCTAGCTATCCATAGAACCACATATATTCCTTAGCCAGTCGGTAGGACCAGAAGGCTTCACCGGATGTCGTCACAGGTATATTGTTGATTTCATACTGTGACGTTTATGCTTTGATAGATCCAGGTTCTACCTTGTACTATGTGTGTTACACCCCGTAAGTCCAGGACATGTTTAAGAGAATGTACGTAAGGAACACAAGACTTGAAATTGGTGCGAAAGGAAGAATTGTTTTTCCGACGGAAAATCTTCCGAACGTCGGAAAGGAAAAATGTTCGTTGAGGAGATTTGGATTCTCAAAATGCATTAATTGAGGATTATGGAATGTATTTTTCATTATGGAAATTTATTTTACGGATTTGGTCGTGTGGGGCCCACCCGAGGAATTTTACGTTTTCTGGGGCCCACGAGGGTTACGGAATTTTATGGACGAATGGGAGGGCGACACGTGGCACCCCCCCACATGGTCTTGGATGAAATTATGCAAGGGTAGTATGGTCATTGACCATGATAGAAGACCAAGTCTTGCTAATTAAAGAGCTTGATATTGTTGACTAAGTCCAAGGGCCACTTGGCTTGATCTCTTCCCTCCAAACTTTACAAGTGTTATAATCTAGACCCTCCAATGTATTATATAAGCACACTAGTAGCAAGACTTGTCTTCCAACACTTAGAAAAAATTAGAAACCTTGTTCTACACTAGTGTTGCTCTCGGCTTTGGACCCTTTCTCACAAGAAAATTTTGTAGTTTTGATCCATAATTCACAAGACTTTAACCCAAGGTCCCTAAGGGTATTGTAAGGGTATCTCAATAGAAAGATCCCGGAAAAAGATTGTTTTCGTATTAGTCGCAAGGCGAAAACCTAAGGAGTTCTTCAACTTTGAAGTTGGAACTTGAAGATGAGTTTTTCATAGGCTTCTAAAGGTTGCTTGGAGTGGATTGGAATGTCGAAAGGAGGAGCTAAAGTTGCTAAGGAGCGACTTTGAATCTTGGAAATTTTAAGGGCTTGTAAAGGTATAATTCTTGTCGTTTTAGTAATTAAGATTACTTATTGTTGTAGCTATGGATATTAGCAAGCATGAAGTATATATTATGAAGTTTGATAAGTGTATTGTCTATTGGAACCCTAATCTAAAAACTAGCATGTTTAGCCCTTGAGATTTCAATTCAATTGGATTATTAGTTTAAGTCGTCACATGTTATATAAAGAAGGAATTATAATTGTTAAGTTTTTTATGACTATATAACATGTTAGACCTAAGAACTAGGATTGAAAAGGAATTGGAAAGGTTGATAAGTTGTTGCACCTTTTGGCCGAGAATGGCTATAATTATGGAACTAGTTTCGTATTAATTTGTGGGGCAGAATTTTACACGTCCTGTTAAGGCGTGTAATCCCCTTTGGTTAGCTGAATTGTTGGGCCTTAAATGTGGCGTGTTTGGTTATTGTATTCGGCCTTGAAAAAGGTGGCAAAGTATGTAGAAACAAAGGAAGTGATGTCCGATTTTCCGTAGAATTTAGTGACTTTGCACTTAGAATATTCTACGTTTGAAGCTAGAGGTTAATGGACGTATTATGGCCATTATAGGTGGAAGTACTAAGTATAGCATATTCTACTTGAAGGATGGAATAGCTATCAAGGTTGAAGTACTTCGGAGCATTTTGCTAATTGTCGATAATCGTCGCGAGGTATGTGAACCTCTTCCTTCTTTTGACATGATTCTATGTATGGAATATACATGTGGTATTATTTCATGATTCCTTCTACTCTTAGAAGTTAAGAGGTATGTATGTTGATTTACTCTACGTAAGGGTTATGTCTAAGTTATCATAAGTTCTTACCAAGTCTTATGGGGGATGTTGGTAAGAGTCGTTAGGAGGTATTTTGGAGCCAAGTTGACTTGGCTAAGTTACGACACAAATGAGAATAAGTATCGAACAAGCCACTGCAGCGTTAATAAAGGAAAATATAATGACAATCAATTAAGTTAAAACAAGTAGAATTCTCCATCTGCATAGAAGCTAAGATAAGACAAAATTGTATTACATTTTCTAGATCATGGCTACTTGATTAAGATCGTTATAAATAAGTATAACTTATTCACAACGCACCAAAGTATATGTTACTTAAGTTATAAGAATTTACGTATGAGGTTTTAAGACTATGAACCTCAAATTCTTAAAAGGTTAAGAGACTTTATTTTTCAAGTTATGGGACTTGATTCTTAAAGGAAGAAATGAATTGATTTAAAAGCATAGAATACTTGATTTGGAAAGTATTGATTTCTTGCCATTCTAAAGTTAAGAAACTTGTTTTCTTAAAAGTTAAGAGACTTGAAGTATTTTGAAAGCTATGTGATTTGATTTGAAAGTATAAGTCTCTTGGTTATAAAAGGAATGAATTTTTCTAAGACATAAAGAGTTATAACGGCTTTATGGGAAGTTGGTTATAACAACTTTATGGAAGATTAAAAGAATGGTTTTCTTCAGTAATGTAAGAAAATAAATGATTTGAAATAAAGAAGGGCAAATTGTTTTAAAGGTACCAATCGCTTAAGGTTTTAAAGAAAGAAGTCACTTGATTTAGAAGCCGGTAAATGTATTTCTAAAAGGTATTGTGACTTGTCTTGAAAAGTAGATATGACTTGATACTACGGTTGTTAGTATCTTGGAAGTATTATTTGAAAAAGAGTCATTTTTAAAAGGAGTAGAGGTACGTAGCACGTTGGGTTAAATTCCTGGATTTTATGTGAATTTACCGCGTCCCAGGATTGGGCCGGGCAGTATACCTTTATGGGTAGACTATATGACTTTATCGCGTCCCAGGATTAGGCCGGGCAGTATACCTTTATGGGTAGACTATATGACCTTACGGCGTCCCAGGATTGGGTCGGGCAGTATACCTTTATGGGCAGACTATGTGACCTTACCGCGTCCCAGGATTGGGCCGGGCAGTATACCTTTATGGGCAGACTATATGACCTTACCGCGTCCCAGGATTGGGACGAGCAGTATACCTTTATGGGCAGACTATATGACCTTACCGCGTCCCAGGATTGGGCCGGGTAGTATACCTTTATGGGCAGACTATGTGACCTTACCGCGTCGTGATCGGGCCGGGCAAGATATCTTTACGGGCGCACTATGTGACTTTATCGCATCCAGTTGGTCGGCAGATATGGCGTCCCTCCATAAAGGGCCGGTTTATGTTATGCAAGGTAAGTAAGTTACATGGTAATGAACTTGACGATTTTTCCTAAGTATGTACGTAAGAAAGTGACTATAACTTTTATTGAAATGGGAAAAGATAATAAGGTACAATTAAGTTCACGAGACGGTAATGACACGGTAGGATTTGGTATGTACCCTTTTTATACTTGCCCCTGTCATTCTTTTGTACAGTTATGATTTGTTTACTGTACCTTATTTTCCGTTCCATATTGCACTTTTTGTTATGCGACGCCGAGAGTGCGTTCATGTCCGCAGGTTTAGGTACACAGTTGTGGATCCGCGAGCTTAGGATCCTGGTTCAGCATTTTGAGATGGCTCCAATGTTCCGGAGTTGTCATGGCTATGTATATTCAGGGGTACGGCGGGGCCTTGTCCCATCATAGTATTTGTTCAAATCTTAGAGGTCTGTATTCATCTGTGGGCTGGACTGGCTAGAGTTATTTTATTACGTTGTTAAACAGTGTAGACCCTTTCGGGTAATTTTTATGTTATGGCAGCTTTATCGGCTTGGCCTTAGTTTAAAAAAAAAGAGTGTTATTTATCTTCCGCAGTTTGTTATGTTGTATGATTAGAAGGGTGCCCAGGTAGGGCACCAGTCGCGGCCCGGGGTCGGGTCGTGACAATGTGTCCCCTCTTATTGTTGGTAGAATAGGGATAGATCCGGTATCGATAGAGCCTTTTGAGGTAGCTACGCCAGTGGGTGATTCGGAGTTAGCTGAGCGGGTGTATAAGAACTGCCCGGTGTTCATATACAGTCGTCAGACCCTACCAGACTTGATAGAGTTGGAGATGACAGATTTTGATGTCTGTCACGACCCGACCCCGGGGCCGCGACTGGTACCCTACCGGGGTACCCTATCAGGTATGCATCAGAGAATAGCAGCGGAACATACATGAAACAAAATCTGTATAAGGTGAACATCACTTAGCAAGCCGATAAGGCCGCCTTTCATAAAATAACTTAACCGAAAGTGAAACAGTACATCTTATCATTACAGCCCAAACCACAAACGTGACTACAGACCTCTAGGAATAACGATGGCGTGGCGGGGCCCGCCATACCCCGATTGTACAAAAGTAAATAACCTCGGGAATCATACCAAAGACAAAGCCTCGGAGGGACGGAGCTTTCGGAAAATGAACATGATCCTAATAGTGCGGACCAGAAGCTACGATCTCGACATGCGGCATGAACGGCCGAAGGAGGTCGATAACAGTACCAAGTATGTGGCGAGAAAATAACGAAAATACCTCATAAGTCTAAAATAGCGGGGACATGTATAAAATCAGTTCTGAGAACACTGCCTTACCAACAATGAGAAAATCAGTCATATACTATCCGCATGAAAATAGGAAGCTCATAATCAACACGCCCAAGTAAACTCATATAGAGACCATGAGGCATACGGTGGAATCCTTCATCACCGACGACGCCCAATAAACTCATACTAAGACAATGGAAGCATACGTGAATCCTTCACATCAAGCGACGTCCAATAAGCTCATACTAAAACAATGGAAGCATACCCGTGGAATCCTTCATCACTGGCGGCACGTCCAATAAACTCATACTAAGACAATGGAAGCATACCCGTGGAATCCTTCATCATCGGGCGCACGCCCAATAAACTCAACAGTGGTATGGCGATCTTGGGGCTTGCCTCATTCATACTCTTACCCCGAAGAAGGTGGTATAACGATGGGGCTTGCCGCCGTTTATACTCTTACCCTTCATATCGCATGCCTCGGAATCCTTCATCGTAGCATGTCCAAGGTGCATACCTGTGGAATCCTTCATCACTGGCGGTACGTCCAAGTAAACTCATAACTGAACAATGGAAGCATACCCGTGGAATCCTTCATCACTGGCGGTACGTCCAAGTAACTCATAATCAACAATGGAAGCATACGTGGAATCCTTCATCATCGGGCAGACGTCCAAGTAAACTCATAATCGAACAATGGAAGCATACCTGGAATCCTTCATCATCGGGCGATGCGTCGAAGTAACTCATAACTGAACAATGGAAGCATACCTGTGGAATCCTTCATCACTGGCGGTACGTCCAAGTAACTCATAACTGAACAATGGAAGCATACCCGTGGAATCCTTCATCATCAAGCAGACGCCCAAGTAAACTCATAATCGAACAATGGAAGCATACGTGGAATCCTTCATCATCGCGACGCCCAAGTAACTCATAATCGAACAATGGAAGCATACGTGGAATCCTTCATCATCAAGCGACGCCCAAGTAACTCATAACTTTTTTAGGCTTTCATTAACATACAAAATGAATCTCATTTTCATGACCTTATTCAAGAAAACCCAACTCTTTAACCTTTCATAAAGTTATTATAACCAACTCCCCATAAAGCCGTTATACTAACTTTATGCTTTAAAGCTTTAGACGTTCATACTCTTTCATAAGACCGTTACAACTAACCTCCCATAAGGCCGTTATAACTCCTTATGTTTCAAAAGATTTCGTTCTTTTTATTAACCAAGAGACTTATACTTCAAATCAAACTCACACAATTTCCGTAATACTTCTTCATGTCACGAAATCCTTATCTACCTTATTTAGGTTAAACCATTACTTAGGAATAAGTGGGTTAGCTCTCTAACCCAACCAACTTAGACATTTCGTAAAACAAGTCAAGTACAACAAATAGATTTACTTCATTTAAAACACGTACGTCTACCGTACTATATAGTTCAAACTACTCATGCTCAAGAGATAAGAAAGCTCCACATACCTCTTTGGTCAATCCACTTGCTAAGCTCAACTACCGCAAGTAATATTTCAACCTATAATAACCATGATATGTTCATTAACCTCTAATTCCAATGTAGAATAATCTAACTCAAAGCCACTAAAATTCTATAGAAAAATTGGGCAGCATTTCCTTTGTTTCTACTCACTTTGCCACCTTTCTCAAGGCCGAATTTACCATCAAAACACCACATTGTAAGGCTCAATCAATCCAACATTTAAAGGGGATTACACACCCAAATACCAATTCTGCCCCATAAGTTTACAACAATTCACTTAACAATCCTAAGGTAGTTTTTAGGCTACAACATGCTCATAATCTCTTCTTAACCCATTCTTCATAACCAAACCACATTTCTAGCATGCAATGACTCTAAGAGCATTATTCACTACCACAAGTTCTTTCTTCTTAACATGCAACACTATGAACTAAATCTAAAGGAAGAATCATTACCTTAAAGTTTTAGCCAAGCTTATTCCAACACCTTGCTAGCCTTTCCTCCAAGAATACCACCACAATAACACTTTTAAGTTAGCCACCAACTTCCTTCGTTCTTAACTTTTGATTTTTCCTAAGGGTTTTTAGAGAAGGGAGCAATTTGAGAGAGAGAGAGAGAAGATGAAAGATAGAAAATGTCCAAGTCTTGGTCAATATATTGCATGCAACAGAAAATCAGATGGGGGGGGACACTTGTCACCCTCCCATGGTCTCTTTTAAAACAAAAATCAGACTTTCCTAAGTTTTTCCGCCCAAAAATCCCGCCTCGGCGCCGCGGCCCTGCTTCCCGGCGCCGCGGCGCCGCAACTCCTGCGGACCCTCAGATCTTCCGGCGCGGCCCTGCTTCCAGCGGCGCTGAAACTTCAGCGACCTCGATATCTGCGCCGCGCCTGCATCCGCGCCGCGCCGCCTCTGTCCAAACACATTTTTGTCCGATCACGACCGAACTTGTAACTCTCATAACTTTCTACTCCGACGTCCTATCGACGAACGGTTGGTTGCGTTGGAATCCAGACTCAACGAACTACGCCCTAGGCCTTTAAAACACTTAGGAACTCTCAATGTACCGGGTCATAACCCGCCTCAAAGTTGACTAAAAACCGCCCGGAATAATCCGTCAACCTATCCTTTGAAAATTTTAAGTCTTACTCCCTTTCGTACGCCCTCATGCGCATGACCTGAACTACGGGGTGTAACATTCTCCCCCCCTTAGAAACATTCGTCCCCGAATGTTCTTTTAGAGCCAATCTACTATTCCTCGGTACATCCTCGTACTATATACTAATGGAACTTCATTATGCCACCTATGACCCTAAGATATCGCACACGCATACCCATTCACTGTAAGTCAAACAGAAAATGAACCCAAAATATGAACCATTACTACTTACCCGCCACGGCCTAATGTAATTGCCTGCTCAGATCTACCAACTTATTCTAACACATGTACATAGTCTCAATATCCCTGCTCATGATACTAAATCTTACAACAATCCCATCACTTACTCGCCCGAATCTCATATGTACTATACTCTAAGCATACCACGTAGCTTAATTTACAAACATAGTTTCCTTTAGGTCTCTTAATTAAACTTCTTAAGGGTCCATTTATTTCTCGGACAACTCATCATCTCCTAATTATCTCAAATTAGTACGCATGACCTTGATGAGAGTTCATCAAACCACTCACTACCTTCCCAGATCTAATTAGTCCTTATCAATCCTTGGTATTCCAATATCATTCTAGGCAACACGTGTCGACCACTTATACATAAATCAGATATTTGAATGTCACTATACCCACTATACTACCATCATAACTAACCCGGATACGCAATCCACATAATCTTTCTCGGTCATCGCGCTTTCTCCTCGCAAACAACATAACTCGTTAGGGAGAGACGACCCTAACCACACTTTCATCGCACGATCTTAGAGTGAGAAGAATGGAAACTAATCCTAAATGTCCTGCAGCCTCCCGATTATAGATGTGGTGACAACACACCGATAATCAAGACTTACTAGACACGGCCTGTAGACACTTTCCAAGGACTAATCGCTTCGATACCACTTTTGTCACGACCGACCGGTCGCGATCGTACCTACCGGTACCCTATCGTATGCATCGAGAGAATAGCAATGAACATACACGAAACAAAATCAGATAAGGTGAACATCACTTAGCAAGCCGATAAGGCGCCTTTCATAAAATAACTTAACCGAAAGTGAAACAAGACATCTTATCATTCTACCAAACCACAAACGTGACTGCACTTAGGAACGATCGTGGCGACGAGGCCCGCCATACCCGATTGTACAAAAAGTAAATAACCTCGGGAATCATACCAAAAGACAAAGCCTCCGGATGGAGCTTTCGGAAATGAGCGGTGATCCTAATAGTGCGGACGGCACGTGATCTCGACTGCGGCATGAACGCAGCGGCCCGAAGTCGAGGTCAATAAGTACCAAGTATGTGAAATCGAAAAAATCGAAAATACCTCATCTAAAAGTCTAAAATAATGGGCGTGTATAAAATCATTCTAACACTGCACTTACCAACAATGAGAAAATCACCATATACTATCCGCATGAAAATAGGAAGCTCATAATCAACACGTCCAAGTAAACTCATATAGACCATGGAGGCATACCCGTGGAATCCTTCATCACTGACGGCACGTCCAATAAACTCATACTAAGACAATGGAAGCATACGTGGAATCGCCCCTTCACCGATGTACGTCCAATAAGCTCATACTAAAACAATGGAAGCATACCCGTGGAATCTTCATCATCGCGGACGCCCAATAAACTCATACTAAAACAATGGAAGCATACCTGGAATCCTTCATCATCGGCGGCACGCCCAATAAACTCAACGTGGTATGGCGATCTTGGGGCTTGCCTCATTCATACTCTTACCCCGAAGGTGGTATAACGATCTTGGGGCTTGCCTCATTTATACTCTTACCCTTCATATCATGCCTCGAATCCTTCATCGTAAGCATGTCCAGTGCATACCGTGGAATCCTTCATCATCAAGCAGACGCCCAAGTAAACTCATAATCGAACAATGGAAGCATACCCGTGGAATCCTTCATCACTGGCGGTACGTCCAAGTAACTCATAATCGAACAATGGAAGCATACGTGGAATCCTTCATCATCAAGCAGACGCCCAAGTAAACTCATAATCGAACAATGGAAGCATACCCGTGGAATCCTTCATCATCGCTACGCCCAAGTAACTCATAACTGAACAATGAAGCATACCCGTGGAATCCTTCATCATGGCGACGCCCAAGTAACTCATAATCAACAATGGAAGCATACCTGTGGAATCCTTCATCATCGCGACGTCCAAGTAAACTCATAATCGAACAATGGAAGCATACCGTGGAATCCTTCATCATCAAGGGACGCCCAAGTAACTCATAATCAACAATGGAAGATACCCGTGGAATCCTTCATCATCAAGCAGTACGCCCAAGTAACTCATAACTTCTTTAGGCTTTCATTAACATACAAAATGAATCTCATTTTCATGACCTTATTCAAGAAAACCCAACTCTTTAACCTTTCATAAAGTTATTATAACTAACTCCCATAAAGCCGTTATACTAACTTTATGCTTTAAAGCTTTAGACGCTCATACTCTTTCATAAGACCGTTATAACTAACCTCCCATAAAGCCGTTATAACTCTTATGTTTCAAAAGATTTCGTTCTTTTTATTAACCAAGAGACTTATACTTCAAATCAAACTCACACAATTTCCGTAATACTTCTTCATGTCACGAAATCCTTATCTACCTTATTTAGGTTAAACCAGTACTTAGGAATAAGTGGGTTAGCTCTCTAACCCAACCAACTTAGACATTTTCAGAAACAAGTCAAGTACAACAAATAGATTTACTTCATTTAAAACACGACGCTCACCGTACTATATAGTTCAAACTACTCATGCTCAAGAGATAAGAAAGCTCCACATACCTCTTTGGTCAATCCACTTGCTAAACTCAACTACCGCAAGTAATATTTCAACCTATAATAACTATGATATGTTCATTAACCTCTAATTCCAATGTAGAATAATCTAACTCAAAGCCACTAAAATTCTATAGAAAAATCAAGATTTCCTTTGTTTCTACTCACTTTGCCACCTTTCTCAAGGCCGAATTTACCATCAAAACACCACATTGTAAGGCTCAATCAATCCAACATTTAAAGGGATTACACACCCAAATACCAATTACGCATAAGTTTACAACAATTCACTTAACAATCCTAAGGTAGTTTTTAGGCTACAACATGCTCATAATCTCTTCTTAACCCATTCTTCATAACCAAACCACATTTCTAGTACGCAATGACTCTAAGAGCATTATTCACTACCACAAGTTCTTTCTTCTTAACACGCAACACTATGAACTAAATCTAAAGGAAGAATCATTACCTTAAAGTTTTAGCTAAGCTTATTCCAACACCTTGCTAGCCTTTCCTCCAAGAATACCACCACAATAACACTTTTAAGTTAGCCACCAACTTCCTTCTTGTTCTTAACTTTTCAGATTTTTCTAAGGGTTTTTAGAGAGAAGGGGGAGCAATTTGAGAGAGAGAGAGAGAGAAGGTGAAAGATAGAAAATGTCCAAGTCTTGGTCAATATATTGCATGCAACAGAAAATCAGATGGGGGGGGACACTTGTCACCCTCCCATGGTCTCTTTTAAAACAAAATCGACTTTTCTAAGTTTTTCCGCCTAAAATCTCGCCGCGCTTCGGCCAGGCCGCTGGCTGCGAATCTGCGGACCCTCAGATCTTCCGGCGCCGCGGCCCTGCTTCCCTGCGTCGCGGCGCTGAAACTTCAGCGACCCCTCAGTACATTCGGCGCGCCGCTGCCTCGCATCCGCGCCGCGCTGCCGCTCGTCCAAACACATTTTTGTCCGATCACAGACCGAACTTGTAACTCTCATAACTTTCTACTCCGACGTCCTATCGACGAACGGTTGGTTGCGTTGGAATCCAGACTCAACGAACTACGCCCTAGGCCTTTAAAACACTTAGGAACTCTCAATGTACCGGGTCATAACCCGCCTCAAAGTTGACTAAAACCGCCTAATAATCCGTCAACCTATCCTTTGAAAATTTTAAGTCTTACTCCCTTTCGTACGCCCTCATGCGCATGACCTGAACTACGGGGTGTAACAATGTCATTATGGGTATGGACTGGTTGGCTTCTTGTTATGCCAATGTTGACTGTAGAGACAGGTTGGTCCGATTCCAATTTCCTGGTGAGCCGGTTATTGAGTGGAAAGGCAATACAACATCGCCGAGGGGTAGGTTTATTTCTTACCTCAATGTTAGGAAGATGGTTCAGAAAGGGTATATCTATCATCTGATTCGGGTATTCGATACAGAGGCTGAGGTGCCAGTTCTTCAGTCAGTTCCGGTGGTTAGAGAGTATCCGGATGTATTCCCAGATGATCTCCTAGGTATTCCTCCAGAGAGGGAGATAGAGTTTTGTATTGATGTGCTGCCAGACACTCAGCCTATATCTATTATGTCGTACAGGATGGCACCTGCCGAGTTGAGGGAATTGAAGGACCAGCTGAAAGATGTCATGACCCAACCCCGGGCCGCGACTGGTGCCCTACCTGGCCACCCCTCACAGCTATACATTAGAGAATAGCAGCGGAACATACATAAAACTCATAAAATAATAGTCATGAAATATCAACAGGCTAGGCGATAAGGCCACCTCCCGAAAAATATACATAAGCCCAAAAGTAGTTACATCTTTCTTTTTACAACTCAATCCACAAGATATGACTACAGACCTGTAAGAATTTTTTCATTACAACTGTGACTGGACAGGGCCCCGTCATACCCCTGAATGTAGATAAATCCACAACAGCAGGGAAACCGTACCAAAAGACAAGCCTACGGAGAAATGGAGCTTTCTGACAACTGATCAGTGATCCTAATAGTGAGGATCCGCAACCTGCTACCCTTACCTGCGGCATAAACGCATCCCCCGAGGACGGGGGTCAGTACAAAATATGTACCAAGCATGTGAAACTAAAAGTACTGTAATTTAAATCATAAAGCCTAGATATATAAAGCTGGAAACAAGTATGATAATCAAATTAACAGTACAATCGTGCCTTATCGAAACGAAAGTAATGAAAGTCAGTTTTTACCTTTTTAAAGACTATTTCATAACATAAACAATAGTCACACCAAGACTAGGGACACAAGCCATCAAAATCATCACACAGTCCAGTAAGGGTCTCAAGCCCGCAACTATCAAGCGTGCTCGTGGAATCCTCCATCACTGTCGACAGCCGCAAGTGTAAAATATATATATATATATAACACGCCCGTGGAATCCTACATCACTGTCGGCGTGCACATATGCAATATATATATATATATATCATGCCCATGGAATCCCTCATCTCGGGTACATGACTTCATGGAGAGCTAATCCATGGAGTAATAATAGTATATAACATGCCCGTGGAATCCCTCATCTCGGGTACATGTCTTTATGGAGAACTAGTCCATGGAGTATTAATAGTATATAACATGCCCGTGGAATCTCTCATCTCTGATACATGTCTTCATGGAGAGCTAGTCCATGGAGTAATAATAGCATCCGGGAGTTTAACCCGCATCATGGTTGCATGCCCCGGAATCCCTCATCGTATAAGCATGTCCATGGATCAATCATAATGGAAGCATACCCGTGGAATCCTTCATCACTGTCGGTACGTCCAAGTAAATTAACAACAAGACAACCGGCCCTACAACTGAGAGTCACGACAGCGTAAAAATATAATACTTGCACTCAAAGGCTATCGCAAGCAAGCATAGGCAAGTTTATAAAATCTTTAGACTTTCATTATCATAAAAAATGAATTTCAGTTTATAAACTCAAGGCACTTTCATTTTATGTGAAATACGGGGATTTAACCGAAAGTACTACGTACTTCTAAGCTTTTGAAAAGGACTTATTTCATAAAATAGCCACAAGATACTACGCCCGTAGTATCAAGGTAAGTCTACTTTTCGAGTCAAGCTACTACACCTTTAGAAATACATTTTAAGGCTTCTAAACTAAATGACCTCTACTTTCACAACCTAGGCAACTCATGCCTATAAGTCAAGTAGGCCACTCTCTTAATCCTCCATAAAGTTACATAACTAACTTCCCATAAAGCTGTTATAACTCTTTATGTTTTAGACAAACCAAGACAATTACGTTCTTCTTTGAAACCAAGAGACTTATATTTTTGAAACCAAGCATCATATACTTTCAAATCAAGTTTCATAACTTTCAGAATACTTCAAGTTCATTGACTTTAGAAATCAAGTCTCTTAACTTTAAAATAGTTCAAATAACCCATACTTTTCCAAATCAAGTATTCTATTCTTTTCAAGTCAAGTAATCTTTACATGTAACATCAAGTAACATATACTTTTAAAAGCCAAGTTACTTCATATTACACCCCGTAATTCCAGGACATGTGTTTAAGAGAATGTACGTGAGAAGATACGACTTTAAGTTTGAAATGAAAGAAGGATTGTTTTTTCCTACGAAAAATGATTTCGAGCCTCGGGAAGGAAAATTGTTCGTTAGTGAGAAGTGGGTTCCCGAATTTGTTATTTAAGACTTTTAGAATTTATCGGAATTATGGAATTTTATTTTCAGAGTTGGATACGTGGGGTCACCCGAGAAATTTTACGTTTTTGTGGGGCCCACGAGGTTTCCGATATTTTGACCAATTATGGAAATTTCGGGAAACGAAATATTTTAGACCAATGGAAGGGCGACACGTGTCACCATCCACATGAGCTTGGTGGATGAAGAATAATTTACCAAGTCAAAGGGGTCAACTTAGCTTGATATTATTGACCACATCTTGTCCACACAATTGTTTTGATCTAGACCCTTCATTGTAGTATATATCCTATACTAGTGCAAGATAACTTCCATACTTAGAAAAAAATTCAAGAAACTTGTCTTGATGAATAAATGCTCTCGGCTTTGTGCCTTATTGGAAGACAAAAAATTTCATTTGTTGATCATAATTTCCAATACTTTAACCCAAGGTTCCTAAGGGTATCAGAAGGATATCTCAATAAAAGATCCTAAAAACTACGTTTTCACGTTAGTCGCAAGGCGAAAACCTAAGGTGTTCTTCAACTTTGAAGTTGGAAATTGAAGATAAGTTGGTTATGAGCTTCTAAGGAGTGCTTGGAGCAGATTGGAACATAAGAAGAGGAGCTAAAAGTTGCTAAGTATCGACTTTTACGCTTGGACATTATTAGGGTTTGTTGAGGTAAAATCTTCATCTTCTTAATGTGATTAAAGATTACATGTTATAGTAGTTGATATGAGCATGTGATATATATAGATTGAAGTTTGAAAAGATTTGGATCATGTCGACATGTTAAAACCGAAAATGGACAAGTTAGCCATTTTTGTTGTAATCAATTTGGTCGATAGTTACAATTGTCGCATGTTAAGGAAGAAAGGATTTATAGTTGTTGTAATTGTTATTATGTATATAACATGTTGGAATAACAACTTGGATTGAAAAAGGAATTGAAAGGAAATTGATAATTGTTGTGACAATGGTAGCCGATTATGGCTTGGAAATATTGGACAGTTTTATATTTGTAGGGCAGAATTTTACACGTCCTATTAGGCGTGTGTCACGACCCGACTCCCGGGACGCGACTGGTGCCCTACCTGAACACCCGTACAGGTATACATCAGAGATAATCAGCGGAACATACATGAACCTTATAAAATAAATCAACAGAAATAAAATCAACAGGTTAGCCGATAAGGCTACCTCCCTGTACATATATATACATAACCGAAGCAGTTGCCTCCTTTCCTTTACAAACTGACCCATAATATGTGACTACAGACCTCTAAGAGTTTTAACATAACAACTGTGGCGGGACAGGGCCCCGCCATACCCCTGAATATACATAAATCTACAACCTCAGGGGAAACCGTACCAAAAGATAAGCCTCCGGAGTAAATGAAGCTTTTTCCCAAAAACTGAACCGAGATCCTAAGAGCAAGGATCACCAACCTGTGTACCTAATACCTGCGGGCATGAACGCAGCCCCAAGAAGTCGATAACAACAGTTTAATATGGAACGGAAATAAGGTACAATAAACAAATCATAACTGTACAAAAGAATGACAGAGGCAAGTATAAAAAGGGTAAATACCAGATCCTACCGTGCCATTACCATCTCGTGAACTTAATCATACCTTATTATCTTTTCCCATTTTTCAATAAACGTTATAGTCACTTTCTTACGTACATACTTAGGAAAAATCGTCAAGTTTATTACCATATAACTTACTTACCTTACATAACATAATCCGACCCTTTATGGAGGGACGCCTATACTGCCCGGCCCAATTTGGGATGCGATAAAGTCACATAAGTCTGCCCCTAAAGGTATACTGCCCGACCCATTCCTGGGACGCGATAATGTCATATAGTCTGCCCATAAAGGTATACTACCCGGCCCATTCCTGGGACGCGATAATGTCATATAAAATCCGGGAATTTAACCCAACGTACTACGTACCTCTACTCCTTTAGAATGACTCTTTTTCAAATAAAACTTCCAAGATACTAATAACCGTAGTATCAAGTCATATCTACTTTTCAAGACAAGTCATAATACCTTTTAGAAATACATTTACAGGCTTCTAAATCAAGTGACTTCTTTCTTAAAAACCTTAAGCAATTGGTACCTTTAAAACAATTTGCCCTTCTTTATTTCAAGTCATTCTTTGTTTATATTACTAGAGAAAACCATTGTCTTAACCTTCCATAAAGTTATTATAACCAACTTCCCATAAAGCCGTTATACTAACTTTATGCCTTAGACTAATTCATTCTTTTTATAACCAAGAGACTTATACTTTCAAATCAAGTTACGTAACTTTTAAAATACTTCAAGTCTCTTAACTTTAGAAATCAAGTTTCTTAACTTAGAATTTAAAATCTCTTATCTTTAGAATATCAAGAAATCCATGCTTTCCAAATCAAGTATTCTATACATTTAATCAAGTAATTTCTTCCTTTAGAAATCAAGTCCCATAACTTGAAAAATAAAGTTTCTTAACCTTTTAAGAATTCAAGGTTCAAAGTCTTAAAAACTTCATACATAAACTCTTTTAAATTAAGAAACATATACTTTGGTGCGTTGTGAATAAGTTATACTTATTTATAACGATCTTATTCAAGTAGCCATGATCTAGAAAATGTAATACAATTTTGTCTTATCTTAGTTTCTATGCAGATGGAGAATTCTACTTATTTTAATATAATCAATTGTCATTACATTTTCCTTTATTAACGCTGCAATGGCTTGTTCGATACTTATTCTCATTCGTGCCGTAAAATTAGCCAAGTCAACTTGGCTCCAAATACCTCCTAACGACTCTTACCAACATCCCCCATAAGACTTGGTAAGAACTTAGGATAACTTAGACATAACCGTTACATAGAGTAAATCACATACATACCTCTTAACTTCTAAGAGTAGAAGGGAACATGAAATAATACCACATGTATATTCCATACATAGAATCATTCCAAAGGAAGGGAGAGGTTCACATACCTCGCGACGATTATCGACAAGTAGCAAAATGCTCCAAAGTACTTCAACCTCGATAGCTATTCCATCCTTCAAGTAGAATACGCTATACTTACTACTTCAACCTATAATGGCCATAATATGTCCATTAACCTCTAACTTCAAACGTAGAATATTCTAAGTGCAAAGTCACTAAATTCTACGGAAAATCGGACAACACTTCCTTTGTTTCTACATACTTTGCCACCCTTTTCAAGGCCGAATTCAATAACCAAACATGCCACATTTAAGGCTCAAAAATGTAGTAAATAATAGGGGATTACACGCCTAACAAGATGTTATACCCCGTATTTCCAGAGTATGTACGTGAGGACGTACGTACAAAAGTTTAGCCTTAGTTAGACACTTTGGACGAAAATATTGTGCACACCTATCAAAAAGAATCGTTTTTCGACGAAACGTTTTACAAAACTTGCGAAGGGAAAATTACGGCTATGTCATTTATATTTTTTGCGGATTTTTCCGAGAGACGAAATACTTTGGACCAACGAGAGGGCGACACTTGTCACCCTCTAATTGGCGATGTGGCGGTAATGGGACGAATTGGAGGTCTTGAGTAGGTAGGATATTTGTGATATTTTGTGTGGTAGTTGGATAAGGTACACATGGATGAATCCTCACCCTACACTTGCATAGCACTTGCTTCATCTTGGCCATTGGTTGGCCTATAAATACCCCTAACTTGAAGGTTTTCATCAACAAAATCATTTCTCCAAGTCTTGAAAATCTTTCCCCCTCTCTTGTAGTGTTTCGTCCAACACTCCCCCGCCCCCGTGTGAAAGCCCTAGCCGAATCACCCCTCGCCCCCACTCTAGCCTAGTGGCTTCGGCCGAGTACACCCCCCCCACCCATGGTAGAAAGTTGTCTTCCAAGTGTAGTTACTATTCCTAAATACCCTAGCCCAAATCCCGTTTAGTACTTAGTAGAAGTTGTGAAGAACTTCTAAGGGTTTCTTGGAGCTATCGGAGCGTGCAATTAGGAGCTAAACCTTGCTCAGGATCGACTTTTAACTTGGATAATTTTGGGCTTATCGAGGTAAATACTCTTGTCCTTCTATTGTAATTGGATATTACATGTAAGAATAGTTAAGACTTGAGTATAAGATACTTAGAAGGGTATTAAAGAAAGAATTGAACTGTAATTACACTGAAGGATATTACCGAATAGAATTGAACTGTTATCACAGTAGAAGGGTATAAAAGAAGAATAATTGAACTGTACTTACATAGGACTGTTTTTACAGTAGACTTGAGTAGCTTGACGGGTAGGGAAGTGCTGCCCAATTTTCCGTAGAATAGAGAACCCTCTGCTTAGAACTTTATACAGTATAGTCTAGACGTTGATAGACGTATTTGACTGTTATAGGTCGATACTCTGCGCGCGACATATTCGACTTGGCAGGTGGTCTTCGCCAAGAAGGTATGTGATTCTTCCTATACTCTTGAGCATGATATTTTAAAACATATATATAGTACGGTAGACGTACGTGTGTTAACTGAACGTAGTTTTACGGCAATGTCTTTTGACTTAAGCCTGAATAATAAGAACCTTGAAGTATTTCAAAAGAATTATGAATCATTTTTAAAAAGAAGAGTAATACTTGATTTTTTTAAAACAGAAAGCTTAAGAGTTATACTAGCTTTATGGGAAGTTAGGTATAACGACTTAAGAAAGATAAAAAGAACGGTTTTACTTGTTTGTTTATAGAAATCTTGTATTGACTTCTGCAAGTATAGTAAGATGGTTTGATAAGTAAACATGTTATGATACTACGTGGGTTAGTTTCTTGTGATGTTATTATTGTTGTGCTTACGTTGTTAAACGTTAAGACCGTTGTACTGTTAATATATCACATACCCCCTTGACTTGTTATACCGAGGGCTTGCCACCCTTGATGCGGGTCTATACGGCGATGCGGTCCGTGTGACTATGCGGAGGCGCGGAGTTCGAGGATTGATCATTCGGTGTTTTATCCCGACGGGGATGCCACGCGGTCTCGCGTGACTACGCGTCTATCGAGACTATGCGGCTGCGGAAGTCGAGGAGAGTACCGGGTTAGCTACCGTCACGAGAATACCTACGCGGTCCGTGTGTGACCTATGCGGACTACGGGATTCCGTGATTAGGCACGCATAATGATACTATGGGCGATCGCCTTGCTTCGATCATTCGCGCTAGAAAAGACTGCATTCTGATTTACCTATTATTGCTCTTGTTATATGGCACTATATGCAATTGAACCGATTGTATTTGCAAATGGTTTTAAATACTTTGATTTCATTTAATGTACTTCTGATTTCACATACTTGGTACTTGTTATCAGATCGACCTCCTTCGGGGCCGCGTCATGCCGCAGGTGGAAATGTGCTAGATCCACATCCTTAGGATCTCTACTTTGGTGTCGAGCTCCATCTTCTAGGAGGCTCGACTTTTGGTATGGTTCTCCCTGATGTTGTAGATATATGTACATTCAGGGTATGGCGGGGCCCTGTCCCGCCATAGTTGTTTACATTCCTAGAGGTCTGTAATCATGTTGTAAAGTTGGGATGTAACTGTTCACTCTTTATATATATATGCCGAAAGGCGACTTTCATCCGATAAACTGTGTCTCAATTTACATCTGTTTCATGTCTTGTTTTTATTTTCCGCTGATTACTCTGATGTATGTCTACTTGAGTGCCCCGGTAAGGCACCAGTCACTGGCCCCGGAACGGGTCGTGACACAAGATGTGTAAAATTCCGCCCCACAAATGATACAAAACAATCCAATAATACAATGTCATTCTCGGCTAAGGTGCAACAACATATCATCTTTTCCAAATTCTTTTCAATCCAAGTTGTTAAGTATAACATGTTACAAAGCCGCAATCGATTATAACAACTATAATCTTCAAGTAGATTACATGCGACGATTCAAATTATCGACCAAATTGTATTTCAATTTCAAATGGCTAGAATGTCATTTCGGATTCTAGGCTTCTACTATCCAAATCACTTATGAATCTTCAACACATAATACTTCATGCTAGCTAAAATGTAAGGCTACAAAAATACGTAATCTTATAACACTTCAAGAGAACAAGATTGTTACCTCAACGAGCCTCATCCAACTTCAAGATCCGAAGTCGCTCCCTAGCAACTTAGAGCTTCTCTGTCACGCCCCGAACCCCGGGCCCGTGACTGGTGCCCTACCTGGGCACCCTTCTACCTTAACAACTAAGTAAACTGCGGAAATTAAATAACACCTCTTTTTTTTTTCAAACAAACGTACGTGCAAGGGCAAAGCCGACAAGGCTGCCATATAATATACATAATCAAAAGACACTACATGCATACGAGTCCAATCCCACATATGAATACAGACCTCTAAGAGTTTTACTGAAATATGACGGGACAAGGCCCCGCCGTACCCAAAACCGTACCAAAGCCTGTACTGAAGGAACTATACCAAAAAGATAAACTCCTGAACAGAGGAAGCTTGTCACGACCCGTTCCGGGGCCCATGACTGGTGCCTTACCCGGGCACCCTAGTAGTCATACATCAGAGAAAAACCAGCGGAATATAAAACAACCAAGATATGAAACAGTATAAATAAGACACAGTTTACGGAAAAAAAGTTGCCTTCGGCATAATGTATATAAATAACCCAAAATGAGCGATATCCCACCTTACAACAGTTACATGGACTTTAAGAGTTTAAATAACAATGGCGACAGGCCCCGCCATACCCTGAATACGAATATCTACAACGACAGGACCATACCAAAATGCTAAGCTTCCGAGAAGCGAGCTTTCCCAACGCCAAGCGGTGATCCTAAGAACGGATCAACGTAGGAGTACCTTTACTGCAGATGAGCGCGGCCAAGGAGGTCGACAACAGTACCAAGTATGTGAAATCAAAATATCAGAAATGAAATCATAGTAGTCTATATAAGGCGGAGACATGTATGATAAGCCAAAACTGATTCACAATAAATAAGCGATGTCAAGTCGTGGACTCATGCCTCAAAGTCATCACAATAGAACCGCACGGGTAAATGCGGCGTGGCCGACTACTAAAACCCACAGTGCAACAAGGTCATAAATCGTATCATGAGATCTGCATCAGGCCACATGATCAAAGCCGCCACTCGCCGCAGATCTAATGTGCGCATCTAGTCCCGAACTTCCGCGACTCCGCATAGGCCAAACAGATAGGCCCGCATGAGGTATAACCCCGCATCGAGGGTAGCTACTCCCGGCGGCGTCTAGACTGCCGTCCGCGTAGCTACAAGAACCGCGTGACCACGAGGGCCGCATACTAACTGAACTCCCGCGATTCCAGATAGCCATCTGACCGCATAAGGTATTCTCGAATCATAGTCCATCGACCACTTTGAGTCTACCCCGCGTCGGAGGAAGCTTAACTCGGAGTTATGAATGATATAATATCAACATAACCGATTATTGCTAAACAACATAAGCACAACAAGGAAAAACCCTTTACACAAATATCACAAGATACTAACTCACGTAGCATCCTAACATGTTTACTTATCCATAACAAGAAAATATTACAAGACTATCACAAATCAATACAATCAAGTTATTCACACAAGGTACTTTCTACATTATGATAACAAGTTCGGTTGTTAGCCCCAAAGTACTTCATGTATTACTCTTTTAAAAGATCCGCTTTCTTTTACAAAAGTCACACAATAACCGTAGTATAAAAATAGAGTAATTATCTTTTGAAGTACATTAAAACACTTCTCCTTGTAAAATCAAGTAACAACATTCTTTTCCTAACGTTCAAGTTTGCCTAATTTCAATTACTCAAGTTTCTCATTTTGAAAGGGTTTGTAGTTCATAGTTTTAATCCTTTAAAACAATTTGAGAAACATATACCCTAAGTGTGAGTAGGTTATTATTATTCGTAACAATCTTATTACTGACCATGATCTAGTAAATGTAATATCCTTTTGTCTCATCTTAGCTCCTATGCAGATGGAAGTTTCTACTAGTTTTAATAATACCTTATTAGTCAAAATAATTCCTTTATTAGCTACTGTGGTTTGTTCGACATTTATTCGATTGGTAAAACATAATTCCTTTTGAAAACCAAAACTACTAATTACTCACTAATGAGGTTTCACACTTTTTAACAAAAATTCATATTAGTATAATAAGTCAAGTCTCTTATTTCCTTAAATCAATAAATCGTTCTTTTTATCACTCTTAAGCCGTAATACCTAACCTCCCATAAAGCTAGTATAACTCTTAAGCTTTTAAAACCAAATGTTACTCTTCTGTTAAAAAAATGATTCAGTATTCCTTTGAAATGTTTTCATTCTTTATTATTCGAGCTTAAGCGTGAGGCATTACCATGAAGTGTTATTCAGAGCTTAAGCGAGGCATTGCCGTAAGTATTATTCAGCTTAAGTCAAAGACATTGCCGTAGTTATTATCCAGTTAACACATGTACGTCTACCGTACTATATATATTGTAAAATATCATGCTTTAAGAAGAATCACATACCTTCTCGGCGAAAACCTCCTGCCAAGTTGAATATGTCGCGCGCAGAGTATCGACCTATAATACCAAATCGTCTATCAACGCCCGCATCTGCATCGTAAAAGTTCTAAGCAGAGGGTTCGTTATTCTATGGTCATTTGGGCAGCACTTCCCTACCCGGTGAGCTACTCAAGTCTCATTGTGAAACAGTCTATGTAAATCTGATTCTATTATTCATCTTTTAAACCCTTATCCGTGATAATATTCAATTCTATTCTGATATCCTTCTAAGTATTTAATACTTATTCATACTTCTACAGATATATATTCTAATTACAAAAGGAGGATAAGGTTATTTACCTCGGTAAGCCCAATAATATCCTAGATAAAAGTCGCGCCTGAGCAAGGTTTAGCTCCTAAGTTGTGCGCTCCGGTAGCTCCAAGAAAACCTTAGAAGTTCTTCACAACTTCTACTAAGGACTAAGGGATTTGGGCTAGGGTAATTTGGGCATTATAACAATACTAGAAGGCAACTTTTCTACCAAGGGAGGGGGGGTAGTGTTTCGGCTAGGCTAGCTTTAGAGGGGTTGCTCTGCCAGTGGCTTCAAAAGGGAGGGGTGTGTTTGGACGAAACAATGAGAGGAGAGGGAGGATTTGAGACTTAGATAGATTGCTCAATTTAGGATGAAATAACTCTTCAACAAGGGGGGTATTTATAGGTCAAGACACATGGCCAACCAATGGCCAAGATTATGCCAAGTGCAAGGCAAGTGTAGGGTGAGGATTTAGGCAAGTGTCCTTGGCCAACTTGCACACAAAATATCCTACCAACTACTTGACAAAAATTGTCATCCAATTGGCCTCAATGCCGTGTAACAGCCATCACTGAGAGCGTGACAAGTGACTCCCTCTCGTTGGTCCAACATGTTTCGTCTCGCGGAAAAATTCGCAAAAATTAGAAATGACATAGCGGAATTTATCCTACGCGAGTTGTGTAAAACGCTTTAAAAACGACTCTAAGCGGGTGTTGTGTACAAAGTGGAATTCGTCCAAGCCAACTAGGGGTGACACGTGTCGCCTCCTACTCGCCCAAAATATTTCATCTTAGAAAATATCCACAATGGCCAAAATCTCGAAAACAAAGTGGGCCCCACAAAACCGTAAATTTTCTCCCGTGGGCCCCACGTGACCATTTCCGAAAATAAAATTCCATAATTCTCTAAAATTCCAAGAAGTCCGAATACCAAATCTGGGAATCCAATTCCCATTAACGAATCTTTTTCCTTCACAAAACGGAAACTTTTCCGTGGAAAATCGCTCTTTCTTCCATTCCAATTCCATGTCGTATTCTCGTACGTACGTCCTCGCATACATACCTTGAAACTACGGGGTATAACATTCTCCCCTCCTTAGAAACATTCGTCCCGAATGTTCCTTCTAGGTATCAAAACAAGCAGCGCCATGATAGTCCTTATCGTTATACTTACTTTAAACAACCACGCCACACCGGTCACAACACAACAAGCGCATACTTATCTCCAAGTCCACGAGGAATCACCTCTATCACAAAAACTCCTACCGAGATCTAAAAAGAGACTCCCTTCGCCCCTACTCTTTACAAACGAATGATCACACCTATGCTCGTAATACATGCTCGTTCTTCCTTTACTCGTCGTGATACCACTTTTGTCACTTTGTCGCGAGCCTTGCCCCGACGACCCAACAAATGGTACCGGCTGCTTGCGATCCCTGAGGATGTCGTACACTTCTTGTACGCTCGAACTCTTACCACCCTTACATCGCTTAGTTTCCAAATCTCGAGTTACTATCTCTAACGTGGTTATCATTAATCGGGAACACTGGTGGATTTCGATACTTTCGAACATAACAATACGAAGATCGGACGCATCGCCTCCTAAGTCGGACGGCAATGCTAACATATAGGCAACCTGGCCTAATCTTCACATGAACTCAAAAGGCCCAAAGTAACACGGCTAAGTTTCTCTGCTTTCCAAAACTCATCACACCCTATCCACAATCTGTTGGAACAAACTCGAACTAACTATTCGAACGCGCTAACATCGAACCAATCGATCGGCAACTTATACTTCCGCCCCTACAAGGCTTCCTAAGGCGACATCCGAATACTGAAAATGGTAGCTTAAACATTCCCTTTACAGGAGACAACAATCCCATAACTACTCCTGAAATCCAAACATCGCCCGAGGCGAATGCGATTCGAGACTTACGAGTTCTTAACCTGCTGGTAAAACTTCCAAAAAGGAACCAGCTGCACTGGCTCCACTGTCTCATAAGGTGAAGGTACTCCGTGCAGCCTTACAACCTTTCTGAAATAATCATCTCGCAACTTACTACCGAGTACACGGTCTTTGCTAGAAGACAAGACGGGCTGACCTCCTCGGCCCGACTACTGGTCGAATGTATCCACGAACTCGTACGTTGGTTAACTAAACTTGGGCCTAACACCCTAGTGACCCTACCACCCGGCGGGACCACCAAAAACTGACCCCACCACCAAACAGGCCACGGGTCGACCCGCCACATGGCCTCAACCCAACCGTGACGCAAACACTAGCTCGATTCGAATAATCTCACCAATCACGTTACGAAAACCTAGCGGTCTTCTACCCTCTTTCATTCCACATTACTGGTGATTCATCCACAAAATATCTCACGTATACTATGCACCTCGACAAGCGGTCAAACACGGTAATTCTTTTACCAAAGATGGCCTCGCCTCTAAGGTCTCTACGCATACATCCTAAGGCTCCCACTTTCTCTATCCCCAATCTTTCCCGATTAACTAATCATGATTCCCAATCACAGTTAACACAATGCTATCTGAAAATAATACTTAAGATATTCGCTACACATATAAATCTCTAAAGGGTTAAGGATATACCTGTATCTACGCGGCACTTCCCTTAGGTCGTTCTAATCAAACCCGCCGTGTGCATACCGGGAAGGTGATGAACTATCCATCGATCTGAAGGCCGAGTCTCTACATCCGCACCACCCTTGGCCTGACAATTCCTCGCAAAATGGCCTGCTGCCGCAAACATAACAAGCCGACGGAAGAACGACACTCCCATGACGACATCGACCACAGCGCCACACGGAAAGGTGGCCTCCTCTCGCTTACACCCTCCTCTCCGAACCATCGCATCCACAATCGGTCTAGTAGCCGAGTCCTCGTATTTGTATCCTTCCTCATAGAACATTCCTTGCCATATGGCCTCGACGGCCGCAATAAAAACAAGCACCAGGAAAAAGACGCACTTCGGGATGACACGCCACATCGCGGAACAACGAGGAAAAATCGAACCACGCGAGGACACTCTGATCGGCGGAGGCGCATGTCTAATCTGCCGAGGCGATTCGCCTCGAGAGTTACCAAATGATCCCGCCAATCGGGCCCTCTTCTCGCCGCCTCGCCACTGGCCGATCTCTACCTCTCTCACCGGCCGCACATAATCTGAACGCAAGCCCGGCTCGCCCTCGATCAAGAGCTACCTCACAACCCTTCTTTAGATAAGCATCAATATCCTTGGAATACGGTACATAAAATACTCTCGCCAAGTCCTTTGCTAGCAACAGGCCTCCTTCCAATCCATATTTTCTCGCCTGCCGTGGGCGAAAGTCCAGATGTCATGACCGCAGAGAATCGCTGCGGCTAAACTTCATCGCTGGCGGCGTCTCGTAACTCCTCGTGAAGCATCACCTCAGGTGATGATTGGGCTGTGCTTCTAAATCTCAGATTTACTCGCAGCCTCCTTACCGCTTGCGCTTCTGGGCCCGAGTTACTGGCGCGAGGCATCAGTAAAGGAAAGGAATACGTTAGAGGGTCCAACTTATAACACGACTCTAAAGCACGATCTCGAGTGAGAAGAATGGAAACCAATCCTAAATATCCTATAGCCTCACGATTATTGGTGTGGTGCAACACACCGATAATCAAGACTCTACTAGATACGGTCAGAGACACTTTCCGAGGATTAAGCGCTCGATACCACTTTTGTCACGACTGCCCGTTCGGATCGTGCCTTACCCGCACCCTAGTAGTCATACATCGAGAAAACCGGCGGAATATAAACAACCAAGATATGAAACGGTATAAATAAGACACGGTTTACGGAAAAAAGTTGCCTTCGCATAATGTATATAAATAACCCAAAATGAACGATTACATCCCACCTTACAACAGTCTCTGGACCTTTAAGAGTTTAAACAACAATGGCGGGACGGGGCCCCGCCATACCTGAATACGAATATCTACAACGCGGGACTATACTAAAATGCTAAGCTTCCGAGAAGCGGAGCTTTCCAACGCCAAGCGGTGATCCTAAGAACGGGATCAACGGAGGAGTACCTTTACTGCGGCATGAACGCAGCCCCCCGAAGGAGGTCAGTACAACAGGTACCAAGTATGTGAAACTGAAAATACTGTAAATGAAATCATAGTAGTCTATATAAGGCAGGAGACATGTATGATAAGCCAAAACTACAGTTCACAATAAATAAGGCGATGTCAAGTCGTGACTCATGCCTCAAAGTCATCACAATAGAACCGTGACGGTAAGTGCGAAGGCGAGCCGACTACTAAAACCACGCACCAACAAGGTCATAAATCAGATTATCATGAGATCTGCCTGCATCATTACATGATCAAAGCCGCCACTCGCGCAGATCTAATGCGCGCATCTAGTCACGGAACTTCCCGACTCGCATAGGCCAAACAGATAGGCCCGCATGAGGTATAACCCCGCATCGAGGGTAGCTACTCCCCGGCAGCGTCCTAGACTCGTCGTCCGCATGGCTACAAGAACCGCATGACCACAAGGGCCGCATACTAACCTGGAACTCCCGCAGTTCCGCATAGGCCCCCTGGACCCGCATGAGGTAGTCTCGAATCATAGGTCCATCGACCCGCCTGAGTCTACCCCGCATCGGAGGGCAGCTTAACCACCGGAGTTATGAATGATATAATATCAACATAACCGATTATTGCTAAACAACATAAGCACAACAAGGAAAAACCCCTTTACACAAATATCACAAGATACTAACTCACGTAGCATCCTAACATGTTTACTTATCCAGTCAACAAGAAAATATTACAAGACTATCACAAATCAATACAATCAAGTTATTCACACGAGGTACTTTCTACATTATGATAACAAGTTGGGTTGTTAGCCCCAAAGTACTTCATGTATTACTCTTTTAAAAGATCCGTTTCTTTTACAAAAGTCACACAATAACGTAGTATAAAAATAGAGTAATTATCTTTTGAAGTACATTAAAACACTTCTCCTTGTAAAATCAAGTAACAACATTCTTTTCCTAACGTTCAAGTTTGCCTAATTTCAATTACTCAAGTTTCTCATTTTGAAAGGGTTTGTAGTTCATAGTTTTAATCCTTTAAAACAATTTGAGAAACATATACCCTAAGTGTGAGTAGGTTATTATTATTCGTAACAATCTTATTACAATGACATGATCTAGTAAATGTAATATCCTTTTGTCTCATCTTAGCTCCTATGCAGATGGAAGTTTCTACTAGTTTTAATAATACCTTATTAGTCAAAATAATTCCTTTATTAAGCACATTGTGGTTTGTTCGACATTTATTACGATTGGTAAAACATCATTCCTTTTGAAAACCAAAAATACTAATTACTCACTAATGAGGTTTCACACTTTTAACAAAAATTCATATTAGTATAATAAGTCAAGTCTCTTATTTCCTTAAATCAATAAATCGTTCTTTTATCACTCTTAAGCCGTAATACCTAACCTCCCATAAAGCTAGTATAACTCTTAAGCTTTTAAAACCAAATGTTACTCTTACATTAAAAATGATTGATATTCCTTTGAAATGTTTTGATTCTTTATTATTCAAAGCGTGAGGCATCACGAAGTGTTATTCGGGCTTAAGCAGGCATTGCTGTAAGTATTATTCAGCTTAAGTCAAAGACATTGCGTAGTTATTATTCGATTAACACGTGACGTCTACCGTACTATATATATTGTAAAATATCATGCTTTAGGAAGAATCACATACCTTCTGCGAAAACCTCCCGCCAAGTTGAATATGTCGCGCAGAGTATCGACTATAACATCAAATCGTCTATCAACGCCCGTATCTTGCATACAAAGTTCTAAGCGGAGGTTCGTTATTCTATGGTCATTTGGGCAGCACTTCCTACCCGTGAGCTACTCAAGTTCATCAGGAAAACGATCTATGTAAGTACGATTCTATTATTCATCTTTTAAACCCTTATCTTCGTGATAATGATTCAATTCTATTCTGCGATATCCTACAAGTATTTAATACTTATTCATATACTTCTACGGTATATATATTCTAATTACAAAAGGAGGATAAGGTTATTTACCTCGGTAAGCCCAATAATATCCTAGATAAAGTCGCTGAGCAAGGTTTAGCTCTAAGTTGTGCGCTCCAGAGCTCTAAGAAAACCTTAGAAGTTCTTCACAACTTCTACTAAGGACTAAGGGATTTGGGCTAGGGTAATTTGGGCATTATAACAATACTAAGGCAACTTTTCTACCAAGGGAGGGGGTAGTGTTTGGCTAGGCTAGCTTTATGGGGGTTGCTCTCGCCAGGGCTTCTCAAAAGGGGAGGTGTGTTTGGACGAAACAACAAGAGGGAGAGGGAGGATTTGAGACTTAGATAGATTGCTCAATTTAGGATGAAATAACTCTTCAACAAGGGGTATTTATAGGTCAAGACATGGCCAACCAATGGCCAAGATTATGCCAAGTGCAAGGCAAGTGTAGGGTGAGGATTTAGGCAAGTGTCCTTGGCCAACTTGCACACAAAATATCCTACCAACTACTTGACAAAAATTGTCATCCAATTGGCCTCAATGCCGTGTAACATCCATCAATGAGAGGGTGACAAGTGTCGCCCTCTCGTTGGTCCAAAATGTTTCGCCTCTCGGAAAAATTCGCAAAAATTAGAAATGACATAGCCGGAATTTATCCTACGCGAGTTATGAAAAACGTTTCGTCAAAAAACGACTCTAAACGCAGTTGTGTACAAAGTGGAATTCGCCCAAGCCAACTGGGGTGACACGTGTCGCCTCCTACTCGCCCAAAATATTTCATCTTCCAAAATATCCACAATGGCCAAAATCTCAAAACAAAGTGGGCCCTACAAAACCAGAATTTTCTCTCGTGGGCCCCACGTGACCATTTCCAAAATAAAATTCCATAATTCTAAAATTCCAAGAAGTCCGAATACCAAATCTGGGAATCCAATTCCCCATTAACGAATCTTTTTCCTTCACAAAACCGGAAACTTTTCCGTGGAAAAATCGCCTCTTTCTTCCATTCCAATTCCAATGTCGTATTCTCGTACGTACGTCCTCGCATACATACCTTGAAACTACGGGGTATAACAAAGCTATCCAAAACTACGAATGGTCCTACACTGCAGATCAAATCGCTACCTAAACTGCGGCAGATGCGACCGAAGCGAGTCGATGCGAAGAATGTACCAAGTATGTGCAGATGCGAAATCAGCAGAATGAAATCACATAAATATACAAGCAGAGACATGTATGATAGCTACGATTACACTGATACATAGCATATCAAGTCGTGGACGATGCCCTCAAAGTCACTACTCGGAAATATAACTATGGGTCACACGCCCATAATATCAATCGTGTTCGTGGAATCCTTCTCACTGGCGATCCATGACATAATATAACACCAATAAGCATACATGAACACCAAGTCCCACTGTGTTCTAAAATCATATGGGCAAGTAGGAAAACGAACCACGATCCACTGCATCATAAACCGGCGGCAAGTACGAAAGCCAACTACGAGATTCGGCTGCAACAAGCGACGGGGAAAGTACAAAGCTAACTACTGATTCACTGTCCACGAGATATGGCCGGGCGAAGCTTATCGAAAGCTATCACCGTACCAAATCGTGTAGAATCGACGGGGCAAATGCGAAGCCAACTACGAGATTCGTCGGCTAACAACCGACGGCAAGTACGAAGCTAACTACAGATCGGCTGCGTCAAAATCTCATGGAGGGCGAATCCATGGAATAAAATATCCCACGTGGTCGCATGCCCCGGAATCCCACATCGTATAAGCATGAACATGGGGTAATACAAACAAATCCGGGAATCTAACCCGCCTCCTGGTCACATGCCCCGGAATCCCATATCGTATAAACATGTACAAGGAGTAATACAAATAATGGAAGCATACCCGTGGAATCCCACATCACTGTCGGTACGTCCAAGTGAACTTACAACAAGACAGCCGGCCCTCTAACCGAGAGTCGCGGCAACGTAATAAAACATAATACTTGCACTCAAAGGCTATCACCAGCACACATAGGCAAGTTCATAAAATCTTTATACTTTCATTTTATAAACTCAAGGCACTTATAGAATAATTCTCAATTAAACAAGCCAAAGTACTTATCAAGGCACACATAGAATAATTCTCAATTAAACAAGCCAAAGTACTACGTACGTACATTCTTTTCAAAAGACTCTTTTTTATGTAAAACCCTAAGATACTAACACCCGTAGTATCAAGGTGTGTCTATTTTGCAAAGTAAGTTACTACACTTTTAGAAAATCATTTCAAAGCTTGAAATCAAGTAACTTCAAATTTTCACAATCTAGGCAACTTATGCCCATTAATCAAAATAGACAACTTTCTTAACCTTCCATAAAGCCGTTATAACCAACTTCCCATAAAGCCGTTATAACCCTTTATGGTTTTAGACCAATTCATTCCTTTTTATAACCAAGAGACTTATACTTTTAAAACCAAGTATCACATACTTACAAATCAAGTTCTTAACTTTCAAAATATTTCAAGTCTCTTAATATTTAGAAAACAAGTTTCTTCTACTTTTAAACCTCAAGTAAATCACTCCTTTAACTCCCCCAAAGTCATTATAACAACCCTTAGGTTTTGGAACTAAGGCACTAGCCAAAAGGTTTGGAAACCACTTCCTTTTCAAGACTCTATGTACTTTAAGTAAAATACTTTCACTCTTAAGAATCCAAACTTCACTAAGGCAATGAATTATACAACTTACAATTTAAACATCAAAGTACAATCAAGGAAGTACATAGAACAAATTCTATTTTAGGCAATCCAAATACAACCAAGGAATGGATCATTTAAGGAGTAGGACATACTTTCTTTGTCTTAAGGAATCATGCTAGAAGAGGAGATAGTACACATACCTTTTCGGCTTAATCCACAAGCTAAGTCGAATACGCCGCACGTAGAAGTGTCAACCTATAATGGTCACAACATGACTATCAACTTCTAGTTTCTAACGTAGAATAATACTAAGTAAGCGGTCTCTTATTCTACGGAAAATCGGGCAGCACCTCCTTTGTTTCTACATACTTTGCCACCTTTTTCAAGGCCGAATATAATAACCAAACATGCCACATTTAAGGCTCAACATACCAACCAATAAAAGGTGATTACACGCCTTACAATACGTGTAAAATTTCGCCCCACAATTCATACCAAGTAGTTCCATATTTAAAGCCATTCTCGGCTATATAAACAACAACTCAAAGTCTTTTCCAATCCTTTTCCAATTCCAAGTTCCAAGGTCTAACACGTTATATAGTCATAAACAACTTCAACAACTACTATTTCCTTTTTATATAACATGTGACGACTTATACTTATAATCAACTTGAATTGTAATCTTAAGGCTAAGCATGCTAGTTTTCGGATTAGGGTTCCAATAGGCAATATACTTATCAAACTTCATAATATAAACATCTCATGCTTGCTAATATCCATATCTACAACAATAAGTAAATCTTAATTACTAAAACGACAAGAATTATACCTTTACAAGCCCTTAAAAATTCCAAGATTCAAAGTCGCTCCTTAGCAATTATTAGCTCCTTTCCTTTACGCTCCAATCCGCTATTTGAAGCCTTTAGAAGTTCACAACCAACTTCACTTCCATTTCCAATCCAAAACTAGGAAAACTACTTAGGTTTCCGCTTTGCGACTAACGTGAAAACGTCGTTTTTCCGAAATCTTTCTATTGAGATATCCTTACAATACCCTTAGGGACCTTGGGTTAAAGTCTTGTGAATAATGGATCAAAACTACAAAATTTTTGTGTTGAAAAAGTGTCAAAGCCGAGAGCTATATCTCAAGAACAAGGCCTCTCTAATTTTTCTAAGTGTTGGAAGAGCTTGTCTTGCACTAGTGTAGCATTTATAACACAATGGATGGCATAGATTATAACACTTGTGGGCTAGGATGAGGAGCAATTAATGTTAAGCCAATTGACAAGTTGACAAGTCAACAATCTCAAGCTAGCAAGACTTGATCTTTTACCATGGTCAATGACCATTTTAGCCTTGCAATAAATCGTCCAAGACTAAGTGGTGGAGGTTCCACGTGTCGCCCTTTCATTCGTCCATAAAATTCTGTAACCCTCGTGGGCCCCACAAAACGTAAAATTCCTCGGGTGGGCCCCACGTGACCAAATCCGTAAAAATAAATTTCCATAATGTTAATAAGTTCCATACTCTTCAAATAATGCATTTTGAGAATCCAATTCTCAACAATGAACATTTTTCCCTTCCGACGTTCGAAAGATTTTCCGTCGGAAAAACAATTCTTCCTTTCGTACCAATTTCCAAGTCTTGATTCCTTACGTACATTCTCTTTTACATGTCCTGGACTTACGGGGTGTAACACTCTCCTTGAGACTTCAATCCGCCACTTGAGACCCTTAGAAGATCACAACTTACTTTCCTTTAATCTTCTAATCAAAACCTAGGAAAACAACTAGGTTTTCACCTTGCGACTAATACGAAAACAACCTTTTTCCGGGATCTTTCTATTGAGATACCCTTATAATACCCTCATGAACCTTGGTTTAAAGTGTGGAGCTTATTGGACAACAAACAAATTTTTTTCTCTTTTCTTATTCATGAACCCGAGAGCAACCCTATGGTTTCATCCAATTCTTGAAAAAATTTCTAAGTATGGAAAGCTTGTCTCACTACTAGTACTACTATATAGTAACATGGAGGGTCAAGATTTGTACAAATGTGTGGTTTGGATGAAATTCTCTTAAATATCAAGCTAAGTGGCCCCATTGACTAAGTCAATTATATCAAGCTCTACTACTTGCAAGACTTTGTCATCTTAATAATGGTCAAATGACCCTTATTGTCATGACCCGAACCCGGGCCCGTGACTGGTGCCTTACCCCGGGCACCCTAGTGATACAACATCAGAGAAAAACCAGCGGAAATAAAAACTTAAACATACAAATAGATATGGATCAAGATAAAAGAAAATAGGCCAACCAAAACGGTTGCCTTTCTGCATATATAATTATCGACATTTGAGCGATAATCCTTACAACCCCGCCACAACAAAGGTCTGCACCTCTAAGATTTTTACAACAACTATGACGGATGTGGCCCCGCCATACCCCGAATGCACAAGAACCTCTGCACTGTGGGGTAACATACCAAAAGATAAGCCTCGAAGGAACGAGCTTCAATACGCTGAAATGTGATCCTATAGCGGGGATCAACAACCGATGTACCTCACTGCGGCATGAACGCAGCCCGGAGGTCAAGATAACGGTACCAAGTATGTGAACGAAAATACGTAAATGAAATCATAATAGTCTATATAAAGTAGAGACATGTATGATAATCAAACTACGACTCCACATATAAACATGATTATATCGTCGTGACTCACGCCCTCCAAGTCATTACTCAAATATAACTATGGGTCTAACGCCCACAACATCAATCATGCCCGTGGAATACCTTCCTCACTGCCGGCAGTCTATGATATAATCACACCAAGAAGTACACATGAACACTAGGTCCCACGTGTCATAACAACCGTACTAACAATACTATACAACCAAACCACGGCGACACGGGCAAGTACGTAAAGCCGACTACGGATACCAAGGCCGTGTCACGGCTGGCCGGCAAGTACGAGGCTAACTACCGTGTACCGCGCCGTGTCACGAGACTTCGTCACTACACCGAGCGGCAAGTCACGAGGGCTAACTACCAGTACGAAGGCCGAATCAGCCACGAGGCGGCAAGCACGAAGCCGACCACCGATACCAAGGCCGATCAAGAAAACCTCATGGAGAGCTAGTCCATGGAATAACACTATCAACAGGGAAATGAACCTCATCATGGCCGCGTACCCGGACCATCCAAACACCGACTCGCGAAGGCGTCGTGGCAAGTGCACTAGCCTCCACCGCCTCCTACCGCGCCACGTGAATGACGGGGCAAGTGAATCGGCTAAGCACCAGATCACAACCGTAAGTCACGATACTTCGCCGCGAAGCTGACACGTGGCAAGTGCAATAACCTCTACCAGATCCACCTGCGTCAGTAGCTGACGGGGGCAAGTAAACAGGCTACGCACCCGATCACAACCGTAAGTCACGATACTTCGCCATAAATAACCATAATGGTCACATGTCCACATAATCCATCATCGGTGTAGACATGCCCATTTAAAAATGATAATGGAAGCATACAGTGGAATCTTCCACACCGCCAGACGCCCAAGTAAGTTCTCAACAAGTCAACCGCCTCCAACGAGACGCCAGTAGTATAGAAACACAATTCTTGCACAACAAAGGCTATCACAACAAGCATAGGCAAGTTACACAACAACAAGCATAGGCAAGTTATACACAACTCAAGGTACTTCCATTTTATGTTAAAGTCCAGGTTTTTAACCCTAAAGTACTACGTACGTTAAATTCCTTTTAAAGAGATCTATTCCTTTTATAAAAGTCACCCGATACCCGTAGTATAGAATTAGAGTGACTCACATTTTTAAGTAAACCAGAACACTTCCTTTTTTCTAAAATCAAGTAACAACATTCTTTTCCGAAAGTTCCAGTTTGCCTAATTTCAATTACTCAAGTCTCTTTATTTTAGATAAGTTTCATAGTTCAATGTCTTAATCTCTCTTAAAACAATTGAGTAACATATGTCATATGTGTGAGCAGTTTATTCTTGTTTATAACCATCTTATTAAAGCAGCCATGATCTAGAAAATGTAATATCATTTTGTCTTATCTTAGCTTCTATGCAGATGGAGGTTTCTACTGGTTTTTATAATAATTAATTAATCAATACATTTTCCTTTATTAACGCTGCAGTTGGTTTGTTCGATACTTGTTCTCATTCCCAAATCAAGAAACAATATCCCTTTTATCTTCCTTAAGACGTTATACCTAACTTCCCATAAAGCTAGTATAACTCTTAAGCTTTCAAAAACCAAATATTACTCTTCTTTCAAAATGATTCTTTTGAAATACTTCAAGTTCTTTATTATCACACATCAAGTCAGTTATAAGTCAAATAAGTTATCTTTTAAAAACCACAAAGCATTTTCTTACTTACATAAAGCTGTTATAACCAACTTCCCATAAAGCCGTTATAACACTTTATGTTTTAAACCAATCAAATACATTTAACACATGTACGTCTACCGTACTACATAGTTATACACATATCATGCTAGAAAAGATAGGAAGAGGTTCACATACCTCGCGACGATTATCGACTAATAGCAAAACGCTCCAAGTACCTCAAACCGTCGGCTACACCTTAAGCCAAGTAGATCACGCCACACGTAGTACTTCAACCTATAAAGGCCACAAGGCGCCTATTAACATCTAGATCTCAACGTAGAATATTCTACAGAAAATTCGGCAGCACCTCCCCCCCCCCCCGCAACCGCGTAAATCTCCTCCTCTATCGAGGCCTGCTAACAGGCCAACAACTCCCGAGAGGGGGGGGGGGGTTGTACGTCTAATCCGGACGTGTACAAATCTACTTCACAGTAATGCTACACAAGTCTACTGTAATACAGTCCTATGTAATTACAGTTCAGTTCTCTTCTTTAAATTCAGGCTTAAGTCAAAAGACATTGCCGCAAAACTATGTTCAGTTCTATATATAGTATACTTCAACTATATATTCCTACAACATATAATTCCAATAACAATAGGGGGACAAGATTATTTACCTCGATAAGCCCAAAATTATCCAAGTTTAATGTCGATCCTGAGCAAGGTTTAGCTCCTACTCCGGGTGCTCCAACCCGCTCCAAACAACCCTTAGAAGTTCTACACACTTCTACCAAGTACTCCAACCAATCATGGAGACTTTTCCACAGGGTTTCGTTTAGTGGCTAAAGGAAAGTATAGTAGTATTTTCCGGGCTTTTAGTATAGGTGTAACTTTGGAAAATACTACAAGGTATTTGGGCTAAAGTATTTTGGTATTATAATAATACTTGGAGAGTATTTCTCTACCAAGGGGGGGAGGGGTAGGCTCGGCTAGAACCACGAGGCAAGGGGGTGCTCACGAGGCCTTTCTCAAAGGGGAGGGGATGGCTTTGGACGAGCTCACACAAAGAGGGGGGGGGGAGGATTTTAACACTTAGAAAAAGATTTTTGGATGAAGAATTTCATCAACTAAGGGGGGTATTTATAGGTCAAGCAAGGGCCAACCAATGGCCAAGATCAATCCAAGTGTTAGGCAAGTGTAAGGTATAGATTAAGCCATGTGTACCTTATCCATCTACCACACCAACTATCACAAAATATCCTACCTAACCAAGACCCCCCATTTCGTCCAAGCCGCCCACAATCACGCCCAATGTGAGGGTGACACATGTCACCCTCCCGTTGGTCCAAAATGTTTCGTCTCTCGGAAAAATCCGCAAAAAATATAAATGACATAGCCGTATTTTTTCCTTCGCAAGTCTTGTAAAATGTTTCGTCGAAAAATGACTCTTTTCGGTACTTGTGTACAAATTTCGAACCTTGCCAACTTTAAGGCTTAAATTTAATACGTACGCCCTCACGTACATACTCTGGAAATACGGGGTATAACACTTATACCCATGTTATTTTCGTCCAAGACCATTTAAGGGGAGGTGACACGTGTCGCCCTTCCATTCGTCACAATATTTCATTTTCCGACAATTCCATGATTCCGATAAATTTTTACTAGTCTCAAATCTTAACATTTGGATTCTTACGTACGTTCTTAAAACATGTCCTGCAATTACGGGGTGTAACAGCGTGTAATCCCCTTTGTATTGCTGAATTGTTGGGCCTTAAACGTGGCATTTGGTTATTGATTTCCGGGCCATGAAAAAGGTGGAAAAGTACGTAGAAACAAAGTAAGTGCTGCCCGATTTTCCGTAGAATAAGAGACCTTACACTTAGTATGATTCTACGTTAAAAATTTAGGAGTTGATAGACATGTTATGATTAATATAGGTTGAAGTACTACGAGTAGCATATTTTACTTAAAGGATGGAATAGCTATCAAGGTTGAAGTACTTTGGAGCATTTTGCTACTTGTCGATAATCGTCGCGAGGTATGTGAACCTCTTCCTTCTTTTGGCATGATTCTATGTATGGAATATACATGTGGTGTTGTTTCATGATTCCTTATACTCTTAGAAGTTAAGAGGTATGTATGTTGATTTACTCTATGTAAAAGTTATGTCTAAGTTATCCTAAGTTCTTACCAAGTCTTATGGGGGATGTTGGTAAGAGTCGTTAGGAAGTATTTGGAGTCGAGTTGACTTTGTTAATTTACTGCACGAATGAGAATAAGTATCGAACAAGCCATTGCAGCGTTAATAAAAGGAAATGTATCGACAATCAAGTATATTAAAATGAGTAGAATGTTATACCCCGTATTTCCAGAGTATGTACGTAAGGACGTGCGTAGAAAAGTTGAAACTTGTACTAAGGCTTGGCCGAATTAATTTTGTTCACAACACCCGTTTTGAGTCGTTTTTCGACGAAACGTTTTCACAGCTTTCGTAGGGGAATTTCCGGCTATGTCATTTTTATTTTTTGCGGATTTTTCCGAGGCGAAACATTTTGGACCAACGGAGGGTGACATGTGTCACCCTCACATCGAAGCGAAGCGGCAACCCTTGGCGAAATGGACCACTTTATGGCCTTGAATTGTGCCTTGTTTTGTGCCTTGTTTTGTGGAGTGTTTTGTGGAGTAGGGTTAGGTGCACATGGCTTGATCTTGGCCTTACACTTGCCTTGCACACGGCTTGATCTTGCCATTGGTTGGCCTTTGGTTTTGCTATAAATACCCCCTAAGCTTGAAGACTTCATCCATTCCAAAATCACCAAGTCTTGAAAGCCTTCCTCCCTTTCTTGTGCTCTAGCCGTGAGCTACCCTCCCCTTTCGTGAGGCCTAGTGGCGAGAGGTACTTTCCTCCTAGTGGCCTGCCGAGAGCACACCCCCTACCTGGGTGTTCTCGTGAGGTACCCACTTAGTGGTGTAGAAATACTCTCACAAGGATTGTTATAATGCCCAAATTTTCTTAGCCCATACCTTGTAGTGTGCTAAGGTTATACCTTTACAAAAGCCCGGATATACTATTATACTTCCCAGTACCACAAACCGAAACCTAGGAAATCTCCATAGTCCGTTGGAGTATTGTGTAGAAGTTGGTTAGAACTTCTAAGGGTGGTTTAGAGCGGGTTGAGCGCCTGAGTTGAGCTAAACGATTGCCCAGGATCGACTTTAAGCTAGGATAATTATGGGCTTATCGAGGTAATTATCTTGTCCCTCTATTGTAATTGGAAATTACATGATTGCTTGAATATATAGTTGAAGTATACTATATATTAGAACTGAACATAGTTATCGGCAATGTCTTTTGACTTAAGCCTGAATTTAAAGAAGAGTACTGAACTGTAAGTACATAGGTCAGACTGAGACTTGTGTAGTAATACCGTGGAGTAGAATTGTACCCGTTAGGTTAGATATAACCCCACTGGTTGGCTTGGTAGCCGGCCTCGATAGAGGAGGAGATTTACGCTGTTGCGGGGGGGGGGAGGTGCTGCCGAATTTTCGGTAGAATGTTCTACGATGAGATCTATATGTTAATAAGCGCCTTGTGGCCTTATAGGTTGAAGTACTATGCGTGGCGCGATCTACTTGGCTTAGGAGTAGCCGCGGTTTGAGGTACTTGGAGCGTTTTGCTATTTAGTCGATAATCGTCGCGAGGTATGTGAACCTCTTCCTATCTCTTCTAGCATGATATGTGTGAACTATGTAGTACGAGACGCATACGTGCTAAATGTATGTGATTGGGTTAAAACATAAAGTGTTATAACGACTTTATGGGAAGTTGGTTATAATGACTTTATGTTGGTAAGAAAATACATGTGGTTTTAAAAGGTCTTGATTTGAACTATAACTGGCTTGTTATGTGTTAATAAAAAACTTGAAGTATTTCAAGAGATTTTTGAATCATTTTGAAAGAAGAAGTAATACTTGGTTTTTGAAAAACTTAAGAGTTATACCAGCTTTATGGGAAGTTAGGTATAACGGCTTAAGAATGTTTTACTGATTTCGGAAATCAGAATGTGTATCGACAAACCCCTGCAGCGTTAATAAAAGGAAATGCTTTTGATTATTAAAACCAGTAGAAACTTCCATCTGCATAGAAGCTAAGATGAGACAAAATGATATTTCCTAGATCATGGTCATGTAATAAGATTGTTATAAACAAGAATATCCTACTCACATATAAGACTTATGTTTTTCAGATAGTTTTAAGGAGAATTATATTCTCAAATGAATAAGACTGTGAACTACGAAACCTTTCTAAAATGAAAAACTTGAACATTGGAAATTAGGCAAACTTGATCATTGGAAAAGAATGTTGCTACTTGATTTTACAAAGAGAAGTAATTGATTTACTTTAAAAGGATAGTCACTCTATTTTATACTACGGGTATTGTGTGACATTGTGAAAGTAACGTATCTTTTAAAGAGTTAATGTATGAAGTACTTTGGGGATAAGACCCGATCTTGTTAATCATATAGTAGAAGGTACCTTGTGTGAACAACTTGATTGTATTGGTTTGTGATAGCCTTGTAATACTTTCTTAATTGCTTTGATAAGTAGCGTGTTGGGATCTACGTGTGTTAGTATCTTGTGATGTTTGTGTGAAGAGGTTTCCTTGATTGTGCTTATTAACTATCGTCGTTATGATAGTATTGTGGCATTCATCTCTTGAGATGATTCCGGGTTAAGCCGCCTCCGATGCGGGGTAGACTCGGGCGTCGATGGACCTATGATTCGAGAATACCTACGCAGTCCCGGGCCTATGCGAGCTACGAGAGTTCGAGTTAGTATCGTCCTTTATGGGCATGCGGTCCATGTGGCCATGCGGATCGCTGCGAAGTCGGGGCGATGGGGAGTAGCTACCCTCGATGCGGGAATACCTCGCGGGCGATGAGATTGGCCTATGCGAGCTGCGGAGTTCCAGGTTAGGCAGCGACATCGATGCGGGCAAGTGGCGGCTTTGATCATGTGACGGTGACAGATCTTATGATCTGATTCATGACCTTTGTTGGTGCTGTGGGTTTTAGTAGTCGGCTATGCCTTCGTACTTACCGTGATTTTATCATGACACAGTGGGACACGGTGTTCATGTGTTCCTTAGTGCTTTTATATCATAGTCACGGCGGTGAGGAAGGTATTCCACAGGCATGATTGATGTTGTGGGCACGAGACCCATTGTTATACTTGAGTGATGACTTGAGGCGTGAGTCACGACTTGACATGTTGCTGTTGTAAATCGTAGTTTGGTTATCATACATGTCTCTGCTTTATATGATGCTATGATTTCATTTACTGATGTATTTTGATTTCACATACTCGGTTTGTTGTCGACCTCCTTCGGGGCTGCGTTCATGCCGCAGTTGAGGTACACGATCGTTGATCCTCGCTCTTAGGGTCACGATTCGTGTGGGAAGCTCCGTTCCTCCGGAGGCTTATCTTGGTATAGTCCCCTGTTGTTGTAGGTGCTTACATTCAGGGGTATGGCGGGGCCCTGTCCCGCCATTGTTGTCGTATCATTTCTTAGAGGTCTGTAGTACTGTTGTGGGCAGGGTTTGTAAAAAGGATTAAACTGTTCATTTGTAAAGTTGTTATTTATATATGCCGAAAGGCAAGTTTTCCTCAGATTACTGTTTTGTACTTCTGTCATTTCACGTATGTGTTTTATGTTCCGCTGATTACTCTGATGTTGTGTCACTAGGGTGCCCGGGGTAAGGCACCAGTCACGGGCCCAGTTTCGGGTTGTGACATAGAATTCTCCATCTGCATAGACACTAAGATAAGACAAAATTGTATTACATTTTCTAGATCATGGCTGCTTTAATAAGATCGTTATAAATGAGTATAACCTATTCACAACGCATAAATGTATATGTTACTTAATTTAAAGAGTTTACGTTATGAAGTTTTAAGACTATGAACCTTGAATTCTTAAAAGGTTAAGAAACTTTATTTTTCAAGTTATGAGACTTGATTCTTAAAGGAAGGAATGACTTGATTTAAAAGTATAGAATACTTGATTTGGAAAGTATTGATTTCTTGATATTTTAAAGATAAGAGACTTGATTTCTAAAGTTAAGAAACTTGATTTCTAAAGATAAGAGACTTGAAGTATTTTGAAAGTTATGCAACTTGATTTGAAAGTATAAGTCTCTTGGTTATAAAAAGAATGAATTTGTCTTAACCATAAAGAGTTATAACGACTTTATGGGAAGTTAGTTATAACGACTTTATGGAAGGTTAAGAGAGTTGTCTATTTTGATTGAAGTACTTTGGAGCATTTTGCTACTTGTCGATAATCGTCGCGAGGTATGTGAACCTCTTCCTTCTTTTGGCATGATTCTATGTATGGAATATACATGTGGTGTTGTTTCATGATTCCTTATACTCTTAGAAGTTAAGAGGTATGTATGTTGATTTACTCTATGTAAAAGTTATGTCTAAGTTATCCTAAGTTCTTACCAAGTCTTATGGGGGATGTTGGTAAGAGTCGTTAGGAAGTATTTGGAGTCGAGTTGACTTTGTTAATTTACTGCACGAATGAGAATAAGTATCGAACAAGCCATTGCAGCGTTAATAAAAGGAAATGTATCGACAATCAAGTATATTAAAATGAGTAGAATGTTATACCCCGTATTTCCAGAGTATGTACGTAAGGACGTACGTAGAAAATTTGAAACTTGTACTAAGGCTTGGCCGAATTAATTTTGTTCACAACACCCGTTTTGAGTCGTTTTTCGACGAAACGTTTTCACGACTTTCGTAGGGAATTTCGGCTATGTCATTTTTATTTTTTGGATTTTTCCGAGAGGCGAAACATTTTGGACCAACGGGAGGGTGACATGTCACCTCACATTGGAAGTGCGGCGCAACCTGGCCGAAATGGACCACTATGGCCTTGAATTGTGCCTTGTTTTGTGCCTTGTTTTGTGGAGTGTTTTGTGGAGTAGGGTTAGGGTGCACATGGCTTGATCTTGGCCTTACACTTGCCTTGCACATGGCTTGATCTTGCCATTGGTTGGCCTTTGGTTTTGCTATAAATACCCCAAGCTTGAAGACTTCATCCATTCCAAAATCACCAAGTCTTGAAAGCCTTCCTCCCTTTCTTGTGCTCTAGCCGTGAGCTACCCCCTCCCCCGTTTCGTGAGGCCTCGTGGCCGAGAGGTACTTTCCCCTCCTGGTGGCCTGCCGAGAGCACACCCCACCTTGGGGTGTTCTGAGGTACCCACTTAGTGGTGTAGAAATACTCTCAAAAGTATTGTTATAATGCCCAAATTTTCTTAGCCAATACCTTGTAGTGTTCTAAGGTTATACCTTTACAAAAAGCCGGATATACTATTATACTTCCCGTCCACAAACCGAAACCCTAGGGAAATCTCCATAGTCCGTTGGAGTATTGTGTGAAGTTGGTTAGAACTTCTAAGGGTGGTTTAGAGCGGTTGAGCGCGGAGTTGAGCTAAATGATTGCCAGGATCGACTTTAAGCTAGGATAATTATGGGCTTATCGAGGTAATTATCTTGTCCTCTATTGTAATTGGAAATTACATGATTGTGAATATATAGTTGAAGTATACTATATATTAGAATCGAACATAGTTATCGGCAATGTCTTTTGACTTAAGCCCGAATTTAAAGAAGAATCTTGACGTAATTACATAGGGTTGTATTACAAAGACTTGTGTAGTAATACCGTGGAGTAGAATTGTACTGCAGGTTAGATGTATAACCCCATGGTTGGCTTCAGTAGCCTCGATAGAGAGAGAGATTTCTGTCATTGCGGGAGGTGCCAATTTTCGGTAGAATGTTCTACGATGAGATCTGTATGTTAATAAGCGCCGTGGCCTTATAGGTTGAAGTACTACGCGTGGCGCGATCTACTTGGCTTAGGGAGTAGCGGCGGTTTGAGGTACTTGGGCGTTTTGCTATTTAGTCGATAATCGTCGCGAGGTATGTGAACCTCTTCCTATCTCTTCTAGCATGATATGTGTGAACTATGTAGTACGGTAGACGTCATGTGCTAAATGTATGTGATTGAGTTAAAACATAAAGTGTTATAACGACTTTATGGGAAGTTGGTTATAACGACTTTATGTTGGTAAGAAAAATACATGTGGTTTTAAAAGTACCGATTTGAACTATAAGCGGCTTGTTATGTGTTAATAAAAACTTGAAGTATTTCAAGAGATTTTTGAATCATTTTGAAAGAAGAAGTAATACTTGGTTTTTGAAAACTTAAGAGTTATACCACTTTATGGGAAGTTAGGTATAACGCTTAAGAATGTTTCTTGGTTTCGAAATCGAATGTGTATCGACAAACCCCATAGCGTTAATAAAAGGAAATGCTTTTGATTATTAAAACCAGTAGAAACTTCCATCTGCATAGAAGCTAAGATGAGACAAAATGATATTTCCTAGATCATGGCTGCTGTAATAAGATTGTTATAAACAAGAATATCCTACTCACATATAAGACTTATGTTTTTCAGATAGTTTTAAGGAGAATTATATTCTCAAATGAATAAGATCATGAACTACGAAACCTTTCTAAAATGAAAAACTTGAACATTGGAAATTAGGCAAACTTGATCATTGGAAAAGAATGTTGCTACTTGATTTTACAAAGAGAAGTAATTGATTTACTTTAAAAGGATAGTCACTCTATTTTATACTACGTATTGTGTGACATTGTGAAAGTAACGTATCTTTTAAAGAGTTAATGTATGAAGTACTTTGGGGATAAAACCCGATCTTGTTAATCATATAGTAGAAGGTACCTTGTGTGAACAACTTGATTGTATTGGTTTGTGATAGCCTTGTAATACTTTCTTAATTGCTTTGATAAGTAAACGTGTTGGGACGCTACGTGTGTTAGTATCTTGTGATGTTTGTGTGAAGAGGTTTCCTTGATTGTGCTTATTAACTATCACCGTTATGATAGTATTGTGGCATTCATCTCTTGAGATGATTCCGGGTTAAGCGCCTCCACGCGGGTAGACTCGCGGTCGATGGACCTATGATTCGAGAATACCTCATGCAGTCCCGGGCCTATGCGAGCTACGAGAGTTCCAGTTAGTATCGTCCTTTATGGGCACGCGTCCATGTGGGCTACGCGGATGCGAAGTCGGTGATCTTACGCCGGGAGTAGCTACCCTCGACGCGGGAATACCTCATGCGGGCCGATGAGATTGGCCTACGCGAGTCGCGGAGTTCGTGGTTAGACGCAGACATCGATATCGCGCAAGTGGCCGCCTTTGATCATGTGACGGTCAGACAGATCTTATGATCTGATTCATGACCTTGTTGGTACCGTGGGTTTTTAGTAGGCTATGCCTTCGTACTTACCCAGATGCTTTATCATGACACGTGGGACCCGGTGTTCATGTGTGTTCCTTAGTGCTTTTATATCATAGATCGCAGCTGAGGAAGGTATTCCACGCATGATTGATGTTGTGGGCACGAGACCCATTGTTATACTTGAGTGATGACTTGAGGCGTGAGTCACGACTTGACATGATCGCTTTGTCAGAAGCGTAGTTTGGTTATCATACATGTCTCCCGCTTTATATGATCGCTATGATTTCATTTACATGATGTATTTTCGGTTCACATACTGCACTGTTATCGACCTCCTTCGGGCCGCGTCATGCCGCAGTTGAGGTACACCGCCGCGTTGATCCTCGCTCTTAGGGTCACGATTCAGCGTGTGGAAGCTCCGTTCCTCCGAGGCTTATCTTGGTATAGTCCCTGTTGTTGTAGGTGCTTACATTCGTGGTATGGCGGGCCCGTCCCGCCATTGTTGTCGATCATTTCTTAGGTCATGTAGTACTGTTGTAAGGTGGTTTGTAAAAGATTAAACTGTTCATTTGTAAAGTTGTTATTTATATATGCCGAAAGGCAAGTTTTCCTCGACATCGTTTGTACTTGTCATTTCACGTATGTGTTTTATGTTCATTGACACTGATGTTGTGTCACCAGGTGCGGGTAAGGCACCATCCACTGCCCATTTGGTTGTGACATAGAATTCTCCATCTGCATAGACACTAAGATAAGACAAAATTGTATTACATTTTCTAGATCATGGCAGCTATAATAAGATCGTTATAAATGAGTATAACCTATTCACAACGCATAAATGTATATCTTACTTAATTTAAAGAGTTTACGTTATGAAGTTTTAAGACTATGAACCTTGAATTCTTAAAAGGTTAAGAAACTTTATTTTTCAAGTTATGAGACTTGATTCTTAAAGGAAGGAATGACTTGATTTAAAAGTATAGAATACTTGATTTGGAAAGTATTGATTTCTTGATATTTTAAAGATAAGAGACTTGATTTCTAAAGTTAAGAAACTTGATTTCTAAAGATAAGAGACTTGAAGTATTTTGAAAGTTATGCAACTTGATTTGAAAGTATAAGTCTCTTGGTTATAAAAAGAATGAATTTGTCTTAACCATAAAGAGTTATAACGACTTTATGGGAAGTTAGTTATAACGACTTTATGGAAGGTTAAGAGAGTTGTCTATTTTGATTGATAGGCATGAGTTGCCTAGGTTGTGAAATTGGAAGTTACTTGATTTAAAAGTCTTGAAATGAATTTCTAAAGGTTTAGTAACTAAATTTGAAAAATAGACATGCCTTGATACTACGGGTGTTAGTATCTTGGGTTTCGTATGAAAATGAATCTTTTGAAAGGAATAGAACTACATAGTACTTTGGGTTAAATCCCCGGATTTTTTATGTAATACGAAAGTGCCTTGATTTTATAAAATGAGATTCATTTTTGTATGATAATGAAAGTGTAAAGATTTTATGAACTTGCCTATGCTTGCTTGTGATAGTCTTTGAGTGCAAGTATTATATTTTTACGCTGCCGTGAATCTCAGTTGGAGGGCCAGCTGTCTTTTTGTGAATTTACTTGGACGTACCGACAGTGACGGAGGATTCCACGGGTATGCTTCCATTGTGATTGATCCTTGGACATGCTTATACGATGAGGGATTCCGGGGCATATGACCAGGATGCGGGTTAAATTCCCGGATGCTATTATTACCCCATGGCCATGCTTATATGATGAGGGATTCCGGGGCATGCGACCATGTTATGTACTATTACTCCATGGACTAGCTCTACGAAGACATGTACGAGATGAGGATTCCATGGGCATGTTATATACGATTATTACCCCATGAATTAGCTCTCCATGAAGTCATGACTTAGATGAGGGATTCCACGGGCATGAGATATATATATATATATATTGCATATGTAATGATGAGTAGGATGCCACGCGCTGGTCACATGGTTATATTTTACACTTACGGCTGTCGGCAGTGATGGGGGATTCCACGGGCATGAGATATATATATATATATATATATATATATATATGTATATATGTCTACAACAGTGGTAGGATGCCACGGCGAATCACACGGTTATATTTTACACTTACAGCTGTTGGCAGTGATGGGGGATTCCACGGGCACGCTTTGATATTTATGGGCTTGAGACCCTTACTGGACTGTGTGATGATATTTGAGGGCTTGTGTTCATAGCCATGGTGTGACTATTGTTCATGTGTTGCAATAGTCTTTAAAAGGTAAAACTGAATTTCATTACTTTCACTTCGGCAAGGCACATTGTACTATTATTTTGGTTATCATATATGTCTCCACTTTATTTTAGACTATTATGATTTCATTACTGATTTCGCTTTACATACTTGGTACATATTGTCACGACCCAACCGGGCGCGATCGGTGTCTCTATCGGCACCTGCCAGTACACATCGAGAATAGCAATGAACATACATAATACAAAATTTGTATAAGGTAAACATCACTGCAAGTATAGGCGCCGCTCTTCATAAAATAACTTAATCGAATGTGAAACAAGACAACGGGTTCTTAATTTCAAACCACAAACGTGACTACTGGACTCAGAATAACAACTGGCGGATGTGGCCCGCCATACCCCGAATGTGCAAAAATCTATAACCGAGGAATCATACCAAAAAGACAAAGCCTCCGGCGGATGGAGTTTCCAGAAATGAACAGTGGTCCTAAGAGTGCGGACTAGCAAGCTACGATCTCGACCGACATGAACGCAAATTTCCGAGGAGGTCAGACAACAGTACCAAGTATGTGAAATCAAAATACTGAATGAAATCATAAGTCCAAAACAAGTCGGGTCATGAAAGAAAATCAAATACCTTTTCAGGCCTTACTAACAATGAGAGTGACAAGTATATATATATAATATCGCATAAAATAGGGCCTTAGGATCAAAACAGGTACTCGCCTGTAGTATCAATAAGCACCCTACTCCCGAGACTATTTCACCCGTGATAGGTCAGCGTGGACCCGCATGAGGTATTCCTCGCATAGGCTGGACCCGCATGGGACTATTTCACCCGCATAAGCCCATAAGGACTCGCATGAGGTATTCCTCGCATCGTGGGTAGCAAGTCCACGAAACAGGTGGTATAACGATCTTGGGGACTTACCCCTCAGATATACTCTTAACCTGAAACAGATGGTATAACGATCTTGGGGACTTACTGCCACGACCAACCGGTTCGTGATCGTGCCTTACCCCGGCACCCTAGTGATACAACATCGAGAAAATCAGCGGAAATAAAAACATGAACATGAATTAAGAGAAAAGATAAATAAACAGCCAACCAAAACAGCTTGCCTTCATCATATATACATAAATACCCGAACGCTTATCCTTTTTACAAACCCCGCCCACAACAGGCATGCACTCTAAGATTTTTTACAACGGTATGACGGACGGGGCCCGCCATACCCCGAATGTATAAGAATCTACGCACTGTGGTAACATACCAAAGATAAGCCTCCAAGGAACGAGCTTCCAAATACGAAAGGTGATCCTAAAAGCGGATCGACACCGATGTACCTTTTACTGCAGATGAACGCGGCCTCAAGGAGGTCGATAACAGTACCAAGTATGTGAAATCAGAAAATATCGTAAATGAAATCATAATAGTCTATATAAAGCAGAGACATGTATGATAACCAAATTACAGCTCACAACATAGAAGCCATGTCAAGTCGTGACTCACGCCTCAAAGTCATCCTCATGCCCGTGGAACTTCTTCCTCATCACGGCCTAGGTACAAATCATGTGATACGATATCGTGTCTCGCCCATCTTATGGACCCAATATAGAAACGTGGAATACATTCCGATGAACCTAGTCGGTGAAATACATTCCGGATGAACCGTAGTCAAGTGATATACATTCGGATGAACCGTAATCAAGTGAAATACATTCCCTGATGACCTTAATCAAGTGAAATACATTCGGATGACCCGATAATCAAGTGAAATACATTCCGGATGACGGTAATCAAGTGAAATACATTCCGTATGACCCAGAATCAAGTGAAATACATTCGGATGACCGTAGTCGAGTAGAACACACGACTTGCACAACAAGGCTATCACACGTAACATGGTCAAGTTTCATAACAACAAGCATAAGCAAGTTACACACGACTCAAGGTACTTTCATTTTATGTCAAAGTCAGATTTTAACCTTAAAGTACTACGTCCGTTAAATTCCCTTTAAGATCCATTTCTTTTACAAAGGTCACCCGATACGTAGTATAAAATTTGAGTGACTAACATTGTTAAGTAAACCAAAATGCTTTCCTTTGTAAAATCAAGTAACAACCTTATTTTCCAAACGCTCAAGTTTGCCTAATTTCAATGCTCAAGTTTCTCATTTTAGAAAAAGGTTTCGTAGTTCATAGTTTTAAATCCTTTAAAACATAATTCTCCTTTAAACGCTTTGAGAAACCTATGTCTTATAAGTGAGTAGGTTATTCTTGTTTATAATCAATCTTATTACACCATGATCTAGAAATGTCATTTTG